>LKUV01000163.1:0-117721 GCA_001414455.1 Hymenoscyphus fructigenus
TCATCAGATTCTTAGTAGTTTTAGTTAAATTTATATATTGTGGTTGTTTAATTATATTTTAAAGTAGTGGGGGAGTGGGAATGTGCGCAGGGTCCTGATATGCGCAGGGTCCTGATAAACCACGTTAACTCTAACTTGGAGTGGTGTTCCTGATAGATACTAAGTGGGTTTGAGTGATAACGAGTAAGGGGCATTAAAACCGCTCACAGACGCAAGAGACGATATTTTTCACGTAATATTTCTCTCATGCATCATGCTGCCAGTGGGGCAGTGCGTGGTAAGAGTGAATAGGACCAAAAGTCGGTTTCAATTTGCAGCTTCAAAAGCTCCGCAGGTAAAGAATCCAAAATGAATTGCGTCAGAGGGCAATTCAACAGCACGCACCCAAGAGTAGAGATTAAAATCGACTCGTCTTCCAATACGTTGGGCTCTATGACGTTTGATTGCGGACATCTCCTGGTTATGACTTGAAGTCCAACGTAGAAACTCCAGTTGAGAAACGGGTGGATCTAAGAATAAAGAACATTAGATTTAAAAACTCGAACATGACATAATATTAGATACTTACTACATTGATATTCTTCCCGTTCACTGATCTCATCAAATTGGCCATTTCAAGTGACGCCTCTAAGCACTTTCTGTCACATTCCATGATGGTTGCTTCGGCTCTAATGACTTTGGCTCTTTTCATAGATCCTTGATTAAAGCAGATAATGCCGCACAAACAATTCATGGCTGCGAATAGCACATTCAGATCTTTGGGGCATTATCGAGCGAACTTTATCAACGAGGAAGCAATTTCTGAAATAGTCTTGTTGTGATGAAAATTTTCCAACCAATAATCATCATTTGTATCAGTGTCGATGAATTTTTGTTACACGTGGTTGACGTATCTGCTGAGCGTGAGTTCTGCAGGAAAGTCAAGGAGATACAGGATATGGTATACCTGTAACAGAAGTCGCTCATATAACACATTCTGTCGAATGGAGAAAGCGAGGCGAGGGATTTGACGTTCCTTCCTTCTTGGAAAGATATTCCTTCCGGTGGCGAATACATCGCGTAAAATTCATCCGGGGATGGCATATTGGTGCAAATCTGTATTCCCGGGCAAAGCCTGATTAACTTGCGCACGAGCATTGGACAATTTTAATCAACAAGACTTATATCGCGATTTGAAAAAGTCGCTAGAAAGGAGGTCCCAAAGCTGGAATACCTGTCGATGTTGTAAACACACCAAAGACCCGTCCTCTGTTTTCTGCTTCAGCCCAGTCTTCAACGCGTGGAGAACTCGCACCCGGATTGTGGGGAAGAACTCCATCAATACCATGTAATCCCAACATCTGGGCCATCTGAGATGCTTTTCCGGCACTCATCATCCACTACAAAATTATTAGATATTTCTATTTCAAGACAGAGCCGAGAGCGTAACCGCCGACGAATTAGAAAAAGGTTCCTTACAGCCCGCGAGAACAGGGTTTGTCGAAATCCATAAACAGCTATCAAAGTCCACGCTTGAATCGTCTCAATTCCCATCCCACTTCCGGCCGTGTCGTCTACCTCGATGTTTTTGAGGCCCTCTCGCGCTTGCTGATACAATTTATCGTCCAGAAAGGAGTGATTCTCAGACATGGAAGCTCCTGTCGTTTGAATAGCAAGGCGAAGACTTGTAAATTCCCGAGTCCGGCCAGAACTAGTTTTAGACATTGCATGGAAACGTACTTGATCGACCATTGGCAATGAGTGATGGACTTTTTAAAAATACAATTGCTCCCTAAAAGAAGAGAGTTTGGTATTAGCAGACGCTTAATGCTTTTACAACATCCCAGAAAGAGAGTCGTACTTTTCTCTAGGTTCACTCACTTTTGTAAGCAATGAGTATTAATCTAAAACAATGACATTCATTCTTCGACAATACGTCGGAGAATTTAGAGCTGAATTCTAGATTTTCGTACACGTTCCTGGAGAATGAGTGCCACTGTTCCAGAATATCCGAGGCAATCGAAGGAGGGTTGTACGAAGAGTAAAGTTGGTGATTGTTACAAGAAAAAAAATAGGCGCGCTCGTAAGAGAATAACGAGGTTTAACAGAGGGAATTGGAAACTTGATAGACTTGCAATGTTTGCTGTGTTGTTTTTGAAAGTTCCGAAGCGAGACCTAAGGGGGGACTTGATGACATGAAAAGAGAGGATGACGTGTTAGGTTGTTCTTCAAATCCCACAATCGCTTCCAAAAAAGCGAATTGACCGCTGGAAAATATTGGCCAACTATTTTCATTAATTTTGATAGTGTTGGTACCTCCATGGTTATTCTGATGGTTCGAAGAGGTAGATATAGACTCGTGGGGTGGTGACTAGTCGATGTGCGTGCGTTGCAAATCTCCAATCGAGGACATTGCTGTAGATATTTTAGTAAAGACTTTACTCTGGCTACTCCAAGAAACGGTTTTGTGGTCAGTGTACTGAGTTCAGATCTGCGAATAAATTGCCTGGGAGGGGTAACTAACAATCTCGACCGCACTTCTTTCAGTGCTTGGGGTGTAGGTCTTCTCACACCCAAGACTCCGTATGCACATTTCTTCCCAAAACGTATACAACGCTCACATATTGGTTTGGTGGCGCTGCATTTTACTTTTCTCTGCCGGCACGCCAAACATGCCGCTTTTCTTTTCAAGGCACTCCCCCTTGGAGCCCTCTCTTGAGCGGCATTGGTTTCTCCATCCACGTTTGGGTTGTCCAAGTTCCAGTTGGTGGCGTCGTTCTCTTGCAACCCTGCCGGGAGATCCGGGATTGAGCCGCCTCCAAGCTCATCATGCGGCCACGCATTTGCGGTCATAGTTATGTTATGGTAATACTTCCACTCTCAAATCAGTATGTTGGAATACTTGGTATAAGAGGTACGGAGTATTTAGAAGGCGACTGTCATGGTGAGAGATTGCCGGAAACAGTGTAGTCGATAGTATTTAGAGTATTGTACTACCACGATATATTGTTGAAACCCTACTTTAATACTTACTGTTTGTACCATTTAAATACTATGATATCTAATAATATTATCCCTTATATTATTAGTATTTAATTTAATATTATAATTATCGTTACATATTCCTGGTGAATAGCACCTTGCACGACAGCCTAGTTGATCCACGTGCTTCGGCTCATGTGAGTGGCTTGCCACTCACATACTTAAGCTCACAGGATCCGACCCCTCTTTACCTTTACTCTTCATGCAATAAAGATATAGGAATACAACCACTTATTGCATCACACTTTATGACTACCAAGTCATACCAACAAGAATATATACAAAGTGTAAATCGCCTTATTTTGAGAAAAAGTGTCTTTTCACGCTTACGAGTTATTAGAAGATATACTGTATGCTATTATGATATTACTATGGTATTATAGCGTGTTTGAATATGTACTATTAGTATATTATTATAATATTTTAATTGGAAATACTGCTGTATTTTATCACGATAATGCTATCGACCACACTGGCCAGGTGGCAGTGAAGTTGTAGCCTGCTAGTTACAACTCTCTTCAAAATAATTTTTCCTACTCTACAACACAAACATCACTAGACTAGCCAATTGCTGCAGTCAACAAATCAACACCATGCCTTCGCTCTTCGATCGTTTGTCTCAAGAATTGAGAGACATGATATTCCCTCAGTTTCTCGTAACGGATTTCGATCAAACCTCGTTCCCCGCATTCATCACTGCCTTCAAGGGCACCCGTTGCTACCCGATACTCGTGAACAAGTTTTATCAAATCAATAACATGGTTACCGAGAGTAACCAGTTGGCATGGAAGGTGAAGAGCCTAAAGGAAACAAAGAAGATTGGGAATCTGCTTATAGTCTTGTAAGTACCTAGCTCATTGTAAAGTTCGGAGTAAAGCCTAATTGAAGTCGCAGCCACGGAGATAACCTCAAAATGAACGGCGACAAACTCAAGTTAATTAATCACACCCCAACCATCTCACTCGATCTCTCCCACTACCAATACGAAATTTTTACTTTTGGTTTCGATGTGCAATACCTGATCCAAGCCAGCACTCGAATGAAGAAAGTAACTATCCGTGCCCCTGCGAAAATCAACATAGGAGTGTCTAAGACCTTTATGGAGGAAGGGTTGGGTGGTAGGGCAGTACCCGATGAACAACTCGTGATGCTTGTCCCTCCAGGTGGTTTCCGGCCGATACCCTTTTAATACGTTACTTGGGAGGTCAGACGTCTGGTCTGGCAGTAGTCACGTAAGAGTTTGAAAGACCAATCCGCCTCTCGTGTTCTGGGTAACAATGAGTCAAATAATTTTTTCTTTTGTGCTCGTTCGGTCGCTCTATTATTATTTTTGATATCAAGAATATATTAGACAGCAATACTTTTCCAGAGAACTCTCACCAATGGAGCAGCGGAGAATACAGTGTCTGGTTGGATGCGAAATTTACATCTCCCCTCAAAGTGAGAATCTAGTAAACATGGGAATTGGTGACCTTATCTGGTCAACTCCTAACACTTGCCATTTTTGTCCTTCTCCATCAGCACTTGAGACTGCCTTGGGCTATTTTATACAATGCTTAGGAACAAAGTCCAGTGGTGCACCTAGAGGACAGTATGGATCACTTCCACATTCTCATAGAGCAAATTATTTTGCTTTCAACAATACTTATCTTGACTTTGTGAGCAATTCAACTCATGAAATGCCCTTATCATCTAAACTCCCCAAACGCCTCCCTGATAACAGCGTACATGAGTTTAGTGTAAGGGATGAAGCTCCAGAACACTGTTAAGCTGGCAAAATACGAGTGAGAAATAACGAATTGAGCTGCTTCAATCACTTGCTATTCAGTTCGATGTATCACACATCAGTCAAAGATGGCAAGATATACGAATAATGAGGCCACAAGCACTGATATTATGTAAGAGACTCAGAAGTTACTCTGGAAACACCCCACTATTTACCCCACCAACAGCAACACCATGAGTTCATATCATACCTCTATTATTAAAAAAAAAGTTATAGATGTACAAGAGTTGAGGTAGAGCTTCAATTATATCATATAATTAAGGCAAACCTTAGCGTTGTGGTCAGAGCTTTTACGAAATTAGTCTATCCCTGGCCCTAGGTGTTTCCAGAGCAACCTCCGAGTCTCTTACCTCGCTTTAACATCCAAGGTGAGGGTGCAACAAATCTAAGTAAAGCATAGCCTGGAATATCACAAGCATCTCAAACCACCAAACAATATTGGTTTGCAGCTCTTCTAGTGCGACAAAGCAAAACTGTAGCGCTGCGTTATTTTGGGGGCTGTGAAGGGAGAAACAAGCCACACTCTCGCTAATTGTTGGAACCAACAACGCTAACCTAGGTTCCTCAGCCACCTAAAAACATTATTGCAGCTGGAAGCAATTATTGCAAGGTTTACGTGTTTGGGTTAGGTTTAGTAGATGCTGTTGGTCCTAGTAGATATAGTAACCACCTATATATGACATTGACAACACCACAAGGCACAGTGTCATGTTGTACCTTTGAGGCTTGGCCATTAGGTCATGCCTCTCGCTGGTACAAGTGAACCAACCACTTGTTTGATTGAGGCTCAGTTCTCTATTCGTTCCAACCGCCATTCAACAATGCCCCCAAAATTGGGCTTAGGCATGTTGGTGCTTAGAGTGTAGGTGAGAGCATGAACACATAGAAAACAGTAAAGAGAGGAACATGAGTTTCATTGTGGTACTATTGATACCTAAAAATAATTGATCGTGTTTGTGACTCGGCCCCCCCTGGTATGAGTTTCATAGCCTAAAACACATAGCTACTAACCAACAACTTATCCAAATAGTGAATAGTGTTGTTTTATTTTGTTCCTATCAAGTGCCCTGTTGAAATATTAGTTATTTTAGCAATAGGTACCCAGAATAAACATATCTTGAAGCTTAGTGGCTGAAACAACCAGCCTCGCTTAACTGCAAGAAAGCAAGGCTCGGTGGCTTGACTATAATTTATCTTGAGGCGGTGATTAGACATTACGAGTAAACGTAAGTGAATGGACACCAACAATTCAACACCGCGCCCCTCTGAAACCACTCATTTCCAGATATTTAATACACCTCCTCAGGTACTTTTTTCAACCTCATCATTTTTCTTTCACATCTACTCTCAAGATTCAACTAACAATCGCTTCACGCTATCTCTTTCGTTGCCATTACCTTTTTTCGAATACCCGAATCTGCCTTGTTTCATTTTCATTTCTTCTTGGCCTTTCTCGACTTCCCCTCTACTTCATCATGCAATTTACTACTCTTCTTCTCGGCCTTAGTGCTAGTTGCGGACTGGTCGCTGCAAGTGGCTTCTCCCTTGCTCGTGACAACGCCTTGCCACATGATGGATATACTATTACACCCAGCAACGAAGTCCCACATGGAAGTTATCCTATTTCGCCCATTCCAACTAGATCTCGTCGTCGAGCAGCGGGTACTAGAGCTCCTGAGGACGAAGTTGTTCCTAACGTAAGTGTTTGACGATCCCTCTTCCCAAACAGCAAATGTTTAACTTCTCTTTACGTCTAGTGGGCCGGAATAGTCATCAAAGACCCTCCACCCAACGAACATTTCATCGGCGCCTTTGGCCAATTCCAGGTCCCTGACACCAAACTTCCTGAGAACGCTCCTGACGAACAATATATCTACTCAGTTTGGGTTGGCATCGACGGATATGTCACTACTCCTGGTCTCTTTCAGGGTGGTATAGCCTTCACACTTAAAAAGGGGGGGGCTGAAGGTCCCACGCTCGACTCAGACGCCTGGGTTGAATGGATCCCTGACCCTGAAATTGGTCTTGATGGCACGCTGCCTGATGGCACGAAGGAATTCAGTTTCAACCCTGGAGATTGGATCCAAGTTGAAGTAGACACTGATTCCAGTGTCGAGCATCCTACGCAAGGCACAATCACCATCACCAATCTCAACACAAACCAAAAAGTCGCCAGAGTTTATCATGTACCCGAAGCTGGGTATGAAATTTTAGGGAGGAGTGTTGAGTGGATCGTGGAAAGAACGATGATCAATAGTGGATATGCGACCTTTCCTGACTTTGGAGAGGTACACTTTGATAACTGCGGCGCAAGAACCCAAGGAGATGATGGATCTGAAGGTCGCTTGGTGGATTTGAGTGAGGGCACTCCTGTTATTGCTCAACAGGGCGACCAGCTTATGACTAGCGTGCTTATGCTTGGTGGGGCCAAAGAGTTCATGTTGAAGTACGATCCTCGCCATATCTAAGCAGGAGCAGAGGTTGCTTCTCTGGGCATATCTCTTGTTTTCCCTCTTGCCTTCGACTCAGACACGATAACATCGGATTTTGTGGGGTGATTGATACAAACAGCTCGAAATAAATTCTCCATGCTTGCATACCTTCATACTTTCTTTGCGTTCTCCTGCCACGCCTTTTTACAACTAATGGCTGAATCGCACACCAACACACCCCTAATATCAAGCCCTAGGCTCTAATCAACACAATCAACGACCTCTTTGCGACAACGATACACTTTCCCTGACAATCGGACTTCTGCAATGATTTGAACGTGGGGATTTGACACTCGTCATAATATGTAACGGCGGGCGCTTTCATGATCAAGATGAGTTTAGAACGGTTAGATCCAACAAATCATAGAAGATAGATTGATACGAGAAATACAAATTTAATGAAAGCATTGTTTTTTTTGGCGTGATACCTGTAATCAAACGAGCTATGCCAGAAATTTGGCCATTGCTCCTCGCCATCCTTCATCTTATTGTTCAAAGTATTTTAGGATAATCATAATCATTAATCGAGAAAGCTTAGAACAATGAAGAAATTGAGTTTGTAAAACTTCTTCAAACAATGACTTCAATTATCCTGGACTTGGTAACGAGAGCAATAACCGGCCCCGCATGATGACGTTCGTTGCTTCAGGCTTCCTGGAACAATTCTATCGAATGTTTCAAAAAGTCTAGAACAGCTCAGTCGACAGATGGGAAATACAAATTTCAAATGTACTCAGAAACGAACGCAGCCTATTCCTATATTTGCGAGATTCCTCAATAACACCATCGGGGTATTTCCCAAACAACTATCTTTGGAGATTTGATGGCTCTTTAGACTAAACCCACCCAAATATCATCTAGACAAAAATCCCATCAAAACGCCCCATTCATTAATTGGCCCGTGGAACTTAGCATATTCCCTACCCTTAATATTGTGGAATCCGCCCACGATAATAGACACCCTCCAAGCTCAATTCTGTCTTGGCTTCACCAGACCATCAAACATAACATAGTACGTAACAGTCGAATCGTCATCCAAAGTAGAAAGCAACAACCTCCTCAGCCTATTATTTCCCTGCCACGGATTCCCAACCGACTTCTCCCCCTCTGCATCCTCCTCCTCATCCTCCACATCCCCTTGGTCCCCCGGAGGCACAACACTCAACCCATCAAAAACGCCCGCAAATCTCTTCAATGTCCATTTTTCCTTGATATGAGTCGGCAACACCCATTCCCTCTCCGGAAACTGCTCAATCTTCTCGCCCGTATCATGTTCTTCCTTTATAATTGCTGCTTGTTCGTCGGGATGAATATAGACTCTGGCGGGTGGTAGTCCGGAGATTATAGGACGCGGTAATGGCTGCGAGGTTATTGGGGAGTGTGTGTGGATTTCGAGGGAGGACCAAGAGTGTTGGCATTGGAGGTTGTGTAGGATGGTGGTTGCGAGGTGGTGGAGGTAGGCGGGGTGGGGTGAGTCAGTGATTTGTATTTTGGAGATATCGATTGATTCTTGGAGCGCTGAAGAGGGAGGGGAGTCGATGGTTGTTGTTGAAGGCGTCATCGTGGTGGTTTATTAAAGGGTGGATGTCCCTTTTGTGTTGCTCAATATATTATAAGCTCGGTTTATGGAGTTTTTCGCGAGGCTGTGGGAAGGTGTCGCACAATTTTTAATTCGTCCAGAGGCCAGAAGCTCCGTCATCGCAGCAAGGCTACCTTTTAACCTTTGGGGTATCTGCACGTGACTTATACCAAAACTCTCTCGCGGTGGAAATTAAAAGCGGCAGTAAAAACTATCGATACTTCTTGTTGCTTTAACTTTCTAGGAAATTTAAAGTTGATTACTCTAACTGTCTAAGAGAATTTCAAATTGTTCTAAATGTTTATGACAATTTAGGTGAATTGTGCAAGAAGGTTTGAACAACGAAGGCTAGGTAGGCAGGTACGAGTCGAAGTATTTACTGCCACTTTTAATGTACATCGCGAGAGCAATTGCTAGCCGAGTTTCAGGATCTGCAATATGACAATTTTATATTGAAGCTAGCAGTCTAAGCAAGTTTCTATTGACAAGGGAGAAGCCTAGACTCCATTCATCGTCGTCTTGAAAGACTGGCTACGCCATCGGATTTCACGCGAATCCGAAGAGGAAGCTCGGGTTCGGAGCGATGAAGGGTGAAGCGAACAAAGTCAATCGAACGTTGTTCGCAGACTTTAGCGTCTGTCTCCCTGGTGTCCTTTTGCGGCTCAGATTACTGTTTTATTCTAGGATTCTAGGCCTTGGTTGGGCTGTGCGTTCAGGTTGTCCGGGGGAAGGCAAGCAGTGGAGCTGTTATCTACGGACTAGCCGTCGGGGGAAGCAATTCCAATGGTCAAAACTGCTTGCCCTTTTTGGAAGTGAATTTTCATGGCCCTTTTGTCGCGGAGAATTTGAGAGGAAAAATCCGTATATATTCTTTCCTCCGACATTCTATTTCGTCCAATCGACAATTGCATGCACCTCTGACGTCGTTATTCTGGCATCTTGATTTATCCTTGGCGAGTCGAGCAGTCTCACAACCCCAGCAGCCCAAACATTCATCTTAAGGAGAATTCGCCCCCTTTAGCGCAAACCGCATGGTCTATCCTCAACCACAATTTCAGCATAATGTCTACTCCAGTTCCAACCCCTTCCCACGAGGGAAAGAGTACAGCAGCGATACCCCCGAATAACGAAGTCCCAGAGCCATTCCCGTCCCTCGAAGATCCTCCATCTCCCAAAAGCCCTCGAACAAACACCGATCCAATCGACCACGAAACTCGCAGCAGAAGGGAGTCGACAACTTCGACGCTTACCGGACGATTGCGCAGCGCGTCCAAGAGTTTTCAAGAGTCGAACCCCCCGACTGGAATGTGGGTGGCGACCGGTAACATTGCATCATCGATACCATCACTCAGCGATATACGAAGAGGCTCTTACGGGAGCGAAGGTTGGTCGGGAGAAGGACAAGTTCGAGAGAAAGAAAGACGGGCGAGCTTATCGAGACGCGGAAGTTCTCAATCGGATCTCCAACAAAAGCGACGGACAAATTCAGGTCTCTCCAATACTGCTGCAAGAAGTCCTGGTGGCTTGATACAGGAAGAAAGTCTCCCTGAAGTCACAGAATCGGAGCCAAATAACCTTCGTGTTATTCCATCAAGTGTCCCAGTTGATACCTCGACCTCGGGAGAGAAGAAACTGGAACCTATCGGTAGCACCATGACGTCTTCTGCGGAGAAAAAAGTGATGGATCGACGAAGCAGTAGCGATACGAATTTAACACCAAACACCACCTCTATCAGCAAGACGGATCCTGCTTATAGAACTGAGCCCTTCGACAATGGATACCAATTTCCGCCAAAGCACAATTGGAAAGAAGCAACCGTCATAGGATTGAAAGCAGCCTGGAAGTTTACTATTACACCGATTGGATTTCTCGTTGTTGTATACGGTCTCAATGTTGTCGCATGGGGTGGTATGCTGTTCTTATTGCTATGCAACGCATCCCCAGCAATGTGTAAACCGACATGTAACGACATCAACTCCCCTCGCCGAATCTGGATCGAAATCGATTCTCAAATCTTGAATTCCCTTTTCTGCGTTACTGGTTTCGGTACTATCCCATGGAGATTCCGTGATCTCTATTATCTTATGCAATACCGTATTCAAAAGAAGGAAATAGGTCTTCGGAGACTTGCTGGTATCAACAGAGGCTGGCTCAGACTTCCTGGATCTCAAGAACTACCTGTGGAGTTTGGACCCGAGCAAGCTGAGAGTGGAACTCTTGATGTTCCAGAGAGCGCACTTGCGTTCCCATTGAAGAAGCAATCCAATGCTCCCTTGACCGGGATTCGGGCACCACCAACAAAGATGTGGAAGCTTGACTTTGTTGTCTGGACCATGGTTTGGAATACGTTCCTCCAAGCAGTTCTCTCGGGTTTCATGTGGGGATTGAACCGATATGACAGACCATCCTGGAGTACTGGTCTTTTCGTTGCATTGGCCTGTATTGTTGCCGCCTGTGGAGGTATTATGGCTTTCATTGAGGGCAAGCACGTCAATGCTATTGAAGGAGTTCCGATTTCAGAGGCCGACAAGGAGAGACTCGCCAGGGACCGTGAAGCTGGAATCACGCACTACAATAACATCAACGATGAGAAGCCAAAGGAAAAGAAGGCAGATGAAGAAAAGGGACTGTTCAAGCGAAAGGCAAAGAATACCGAGAGTGTACAAGTTGAGGAGAGTGCTATCAAAGAGGGTGCCGCTCAGATTGTGAAGTAAGGAGGAATCATGGGAGTCATGAATAGAGGAGGCTATTTTTTTTTTTTTTTTGGGAAATCCCTAAATTGGGCGAGATGACTGAATCTCGAGCTTGTTCATTGAACATACATATATATTCTTGTTGGATGATAGGTTAAAGGCATACGAAGTTTAATGCTTTCTCGTTAGCGGGCGTTAGCAAAATTGGGATAGGAGGCTTGTCCTTAATAGATAGAGCCGAACCAAAATACAATGGTTCCTAATTATCATCGAGATCGCCCCCATGTGGCAACGTCAGTAGTTTGTCTTGTGATAGTTCTGACTCAAGAAAGGAGGCCAACGCGTGATAGTCAATAAAAGCAGCACTCAATAGCTTTCGAGGATATAAGTTGAGTTGAGAAATAACTGAACAAAAGTTCTAGCAGTCATTTTGCAAAGATCCTGGATTCACATTGAGAGCTATTCATTGCAACTTTTATTCACTCTCGCGGGGCTCACTCGCTAGCGCCCATTCAGCCTCGGTCGGAGTGGGACCGATTCCCATTATCGGGATCGCCAAACAAAGGCATCCACCTTGAGAACAACGTCTTGATAAAGGCATCCCCTTGCCTCACGTAGGTACAATTACGTTCAAACCCTTCCTTCAGCATACTCCCAACAGCATCACCAACTCCAAAACGGCCCATGCGATACGACAACTAATAATCCAAGATCTTATTTCCCGTCCATCTCGCCGCGGCGAGTAAGCCAACACGATGGCTTCCAAGGCAATCATCCCGTTTCTGGTCGCCATGATGCTGGTAACAGGTGTTTGCAACACCTTGCTCACCAAGTATCAGGTACGTATACTTATGATTCCACAATAAAGTTCCCCAGCTAATCCGCGCCCTGCAGGACAACATCTGCGTCCGGAACTGCGATGCTACCAACCCCAAAGCCCGCCACAACTTCGAACAACCCGTCGTTCAAACAATGCAAATGTTCATCGGGGAAATGGGATGCTGGATCTTCGTTGGAGCGTTCTCGCTCTTCGCTCACTACTCCGCGAAATCATCAGCAGAAGAAGGGGGATACACGGTCGTAAACTCGAACGAGGAGGGGATTCTTGAACCCGAAGTTAGCGATAATGCTTCCATCCATTCCAACGCGCCTTTGAACCCAACAGCCAAAATAATGGTCAAGAAAGAGGAGAATAGAGCACCGCTTGTTGGAATCCGGGTTCTGTTATTGGCATTACCGGCTATCTGTGATTTGACCGGGACGACACTTATGAATGTTGGGTTGTTGTTTGTGGAGCCTAGTATCTACCAAATGACGAGAGGCGCATTAGTGCTTTTCGTTGGATTGTTCAGTGTCATTTTCCTGAGAAGGAAACTGCATCTCTTCCAATGGTTTGCGCTGGTCACAGTTGTTACAGGAGTAGCCATCGTTGGATTGGCGGGCTGGTTATACCACAAGAAGGGTGCGCCCGAGACGGTTGGGGAAGCTGCTCTCCTCCTTGTCCGAGAAGCTATCGTTCATATTTCCGAAGAGGTCAAGAAACCTAGCGCTGGGTTGGCGGTTATTGGGATTCTGTTGATTGCCTTTGCCCAGATCTTTACAGCTAGTCAATTTGTACTCGAGGAGTACATTTTGGAGAACTATGCGCTGGAACCACTCAAGGTTGTTGGATGGGAGGGAATCTTCGGATTCTCGGGCACGGTTATCGGGATGTTGGTTCTTTATGGTGCGGTTGGGAGAACGGCACAGGGACAGTATGGATATTTTGATTTGGTCGAGGCTTGGAGGGAGGTTACTCAATATCGCGGAATCTGGATTTCGAGTATTTTAATCATGTTATCAATCGGGTATGTTCCTTCCCTCTCTATCTATCCCCTTACCACTTGACTAACAAACATTACAGAGGATTCAATTTCTTCGGTCTCTCCGTAACACGAACAGTCTCCGCCACCTCTCGCTCAACAATCGATACCTGCCGTACCCTTTTCATCTGGATCGCATCTCTATTCCTTGGATGGGAATCCTTCAAATGGCTTCAGGTCCTTGGATTCGCCCTCTTGGTTTATGGAACCTTCCTTTTCAATGGACTAGTAAGACCTCCTTTGAAGAGTTGCTTTGTTGCGGATGTAGAGGAACTTCTTCCAGAGGAACCTATTGAGCATGCTTGAGAGAGTTCTAGAAATATGATGAGTTTGAAGGGGAGCCGCGCATCTTCGGCATTTCAATGGCGTTAGAGATAGATATTCTTGAGAGGCATATTGGAGGGTTCATGAATGGGCGTTTTCTGGGGGTAGGATAGTATATGTATAAATCAAGATGATATTCCTTGGAACTGCCTGACCTTGCTCTGATGTACATGAGAGACCTCCCAGGATAAGGAACAATCTTGACTTTTTCTCGCGAGAACCTTACAAAATCAAGTAAGGCAGAATTTTGGTTGTGGTAGAAATGTATTACTTGGAAGTTGGGCGGTGATGTTGACAAGGGGTAGAGATGACAGTGCTATTAGTAGGTTACCTACCGATAGGAATATCTTGCGGAGGTTTTGACAAGAAATTTTTATTTTTTGAAGCAAAAGATAGTAGGGGGTATTTCCAACTTATACAAAGGTACAGTAGAAATATTAGAGTAAGCTATTAAAAGGCCGATTGGCCTCCAGATATGCTACCGAGTTAGCTATTAGACATCGAGCAAGCGGACTAATAAGTTGGGGGCCAGAAAGAGAGTCACGAGTAATGCACGAGTAAGCGACAGGTAAGTTAAGTTTGATTTCATGTAGATTCGTCGTCGCTTCTCCATACCTAGTTATAATTCATTAAAATTTCATCTGATCTTCGTTCATTAATTGAAAAATATCTAGGACAATTTCAAAAATGCGACGTGCAAAAAAACCATCTTCAGACGATATTTACTTTTCTTCTCTGTTTAAAAGTATTAAACTCTCGTAAAATCTCGAACCCAAACAGAATACACTTCAGAATTCCCAAAGCGACTCCCGCAAGCGTCACCTGGACGCAATGCACTCAGAACGAGTGAGCTTTCTCGTTTGCCTTCTACATTATTCCCCCAACCCCTCGAGAAAGGCCAAATTGCCTAGAAGTACTTGCCGTGTAGATAACTTACAAATATCACAAATTTACACTTGAAATCAATACTAGTTGTAGTATATCACATCGATTAAATTTGTATGAGGGAAGATTGTCTTCATTATGTTACAAGCCCCGGCAACATTTCTCGCCACCACCATTCGTTTTCTATGTTACAAAGGTCAATTTTTATGCAAAATATACAGCCACTGTAGCTTGCAAAAATATATCAACCACGCTACCCATAATAGTAACAAAGGATAAGAAAAGAGGAGGGGTTTCTGATAAACATCGGTACTGTACAACACAAATAAACCCTATAAACACCGGCAAATGCATGACTAAAAATCAAAATTTAGAACTAGGAAGATGTCAAGTACACCGAGATAGATATCCAGCGCAAACGAGATATGCACTAGAATTCTACCCCAGGTCTTTGAGCCAAGGGGTGTATTGCTTTTTATACGCCGTGAAATGCTGCCCGCCTTCGTGTATTCGTCGACTTGCCACAACTACCACAAATCTAATCCATACCCAATAATTATACAATGATCAAGGTTGAGGGAGGTTGTCTAAGCGGCGACGGTAGATCCACCGCGTCGCTTGGGGTTGGTTTTGCCCTGTCGCTTTTTGGCTTTGGCTTGCTGGTCGGTGCCTTCGATGAAGCGGACAAGCTCATCAATAGTTCGGGAATCAAGACGCCGAGTTGGCTCGCGACCTGATGCTGCTGCAGGAGTTTGTCCAACTTGTGGTTGAGGACGGGTTTGTCCAATCGTTGGTCTCATACCGACACGGATGCGACGAGATTGAACGTCCTTTGCATGCTTGGCGATAGAGACAGCATTCTGGGTCAATTGCTCCAGCCAGCTCTCCGCCTCTTTGGTGTTCTTATCCTCGGCGCCAAGTTCACTCTTGAAGATGTTGTAGGACTCCCGCATACGGTTGACGGCTCCCTTTGGCTCTTGGTCAAGTGCAAGAGCTTGAGCAAGTTGGAATAGCAGTGTGGCTGCATTGACGGAGGTTTTGCCATAAATTTCCTCACAAACATTGAGTGACGCTTCAAACCAGAGACGAGATTGGTGGTAATCTTTCAGATGTTGGAGCATGACAGCGGCATTGTTGAGGGTTGTGATAGAATCTGGGTGGTTTGGACCATAGATAACCTTCCAAAGCTCCAAAGCGTGTTTGACGTAGCTAAGGGCGAGCTTGGAGTCTCCAAGTCCGTGGCAAAACAGCCCAAGATTGAGATAACTCAAAAGGGTCTCGGCATTGTCAACACCAAGAGTTCTCTCGGAAACGATAACAGCCTTGCGAGCAAGCTCAACAGCTGCCTCCTTCTCATCTAGTTGATAGTACAACATGGACAATGTATTATAGACTCGGGCAACTTCGGGGTGGATGATGCCATAGATCTGTTCGTGTAGAGACAATGACTCTAGTAAGAGTTCTTGACCAAGCTTCTTTTGGCCTTGTAGAATTGAGATACGACCGGCCTCAAGCGCCTCTTCCGCCAAAGAGCTTCTTGGCGATGCGTCTTTAATGATTGGCACCACATTGAGAATGTCATCTGGGACAAACGTATGTGGAACAACCACAGCTGGAGGGGCCGCTGGAGATGCATCACGCTTCTTCTTCTTCTTGCTGCTATTGCTGTGACCATTGACGCCATTTTCTTTTGGCATCAAGGAACCATTGGTAGCTGGAGCCGCAGGTTGCTCAACGACTTTTTGCTCGCTAGAGAAACGATAATCCTTCACCTCAAGTTGTAAGCCAAGTTTCAAGGAAACCTCTCGGAGAAGTTGGAGGTGCTTGATGCTGGAAGACCATGTGGGCTCAACAGTGTATTGGTAGCGACGGAGAATTTGGCTTTCAATCTCTTGCTTCAAACTCTCTGGGGTGACCTTCTCAAATGACAAGTCCGCTTCTTTGTACAATGAAACGAGACTTGCGTCAAGGTCGGCCTTTGGCTTATCATTGAGGCCTGTTCCAAGAAGGCAGTTGAGCAAATGGGCGATGCATGAACCAGTCAATGGGATTGGCAAGTATCGAAGGTATTTGCCAGCAACGTGCTTGAAGGCTCGAGATACCATTTCTTGGACCGCAAGATTGCGGACAGACTCAAGTTTCTTGCCTTCTGCGAGCTGGGCGATTTTGCCAAGATATCTAACGTTGATACCTCGCTTGTGTAATAATCGAGTGAAAGATTGGCCATCCATAGGATATCCAACGTCACCTTCTCTAAGATCGTTGATAAGTTCGGGAAGAACAGTATCACGAAGGAACGTGCATGCTAGTCTGACATCTTGCTCATCTTGCTCCATCTCTTCCTTTTCGGCGTCGGTTTGGGGAACCTGGCCACTGAAAGCATCAGGGTTCAGGGAGAATTTGAAATCGCCAACATCGATTCTTTCCTTGTCGTCGGCTGCTTTAACATCGACGGCTGTCTCTTCTCCCTCCTTGGTCTCAATGGTAGATTCGGTTGTGGACTCCTCAGCCGGTTTGTCCTCCACTTTCTTGACTTCATCTGGGCCATCCTTTTGTCTTCTTGAAGCCAACTCGGCGTTGACCCACTCGCGCATCTTGATCTTCCAGTAGTTTTCGATGAGCTCGGGTCTCAATACTGTCATTCTGTGAGGATACGCGCTTTCGCTTACAGCCTCGGTAGATTCTGAGCTGGCAATTGCAGTCCCAAACTCCTCCATCCATGATATG
Organism: Hymenoscyphus fructigenus; assembly: GCA_001414455.1. NCBI lineage: Eukaryota > Fungi > Ascomycota > Leotiomycetes > Helotiales > Helotiaceae > Hymenoscyphus > Hymenoscyphus fructigenus. Next base: position 17,371 of record LKUV01000163.1, read on the forward strand.
TCGAGTGGGGTAATTCTGTACAAGTCCAGTACATATTTTCTGCCATCGGTTCCGAGAAGTCCTTTAGTTTCCACGCTACCCTCGAGTTCGTGGCGCTTTCCATCCTTGTCCCAAACAGCATGCTTCTTGACTTTCAAAGCCTGAGATAACTTCTCGAATGGGGCAGCGAATTGTTCGTTGTCTGCAACAACATCTTTTCCATCAACTGCACCATAGTCGATTTGGTTCTCTCCGGGGTCTCGTTGCTTGAAAATCCCTGGAACGATGCTTTGACCAACAAGACGCTTTCCCAGATAGTCAACCACAACAGTACCGGGGGTAAATAAGCCATCGATATCCAATTGATTAACCATGCGAACACCCATAACATCCTTGCCAGTGGCAACTCGTGCAGCCTCATCCCCACCTTCAGATGCAAAGGTACCAACACCATCGGCGCCAAAGGAAAAGAACACATTGTTGTACACGAAAATTTGAGCGTCTCTATCTTCCGTGGGGTTTAATGGTGCAACCTCGCCTCGGGCAACTAGCATCGCACCCCTTGCAGCAGTATCATTATAATCAGCAAAAAGCTTAGAGGTCAAACGTTCACGGAAAACACGATCGTGGACATTTTCCTTTGGCAATTCTCTTGTTGACTGAAACTCTTCATTCCAATCACGCAGTGTATCGGTGTTTTCGATTCCAGAAATAAGGAAACTCTCCTGAGTACGAGTAATATCGGATTGGTGAGTCACAAGTGGTGAAGTTGTGCTAGGTACAATCCATGGACTCGAAGGCTTCGCGTTTGTGATTTGAAAGGTAGCTAGAGGCTCTCTGGTATTAGAAGCATCGAGCAGGGACTTGAACGATGCGTCAAATGATGGAGATAGCTCGCTAATTAATGTCAATAGCGAATGCGCAGACGCTGCTTTGGGGGCGGCTCGAGGAAATGGATCGAATTTGCCATTTGAAGACTTATTCACATAAAATCCAGAAACGTGAGAGGTGATGGAGATTTGCTCGCCCTCATTGGTTGTAAGCAAAAGATAAATGAGGTGGCCCTTTTGTCGGAGATGGTATGGAGGAGGGTTCCAGGGTGATACTGAGATTGATTTCACAGTTTTCGGAGGTGCCTCCTGATCTTTTGGGACGAGAGTTTTTATCGAACCCAGCGCCGAGAAATCGTATCCCAAAACTCCAGAGTCCTCTGGTGCAGCTGCCGCGCTGGATGCTTGAGCCCCTGTGTTGACAGAGTCAAAAAGCGAGGAACCTGATGTGATGCCAGTAAGAGTATCAGTTCGGTCTCCTGCAGCTCCAATGATCTCTCTAATCCTAACAACGTGTAGTCTAGCCTCCTTCTCGGTATATGGGTCCTGAACTAAGGTGAGTTGAGGCTTCTCCGTCAGGCCGCTGACTTCAGATATCTGTAAAAAGTCGTTGACTCGTTTTCCTTCGTGTTCGAGATGGAAGCAGGAGTATTGAAAAGTACCGGGGAGCTCGATGACCGATTGGCGTACGTCATGGATCGATTCTTGGTTCGATACCTATGCAAGTTAGAGAGGTTATTATTAAGTTTCTGGTGCTGCAATACCATGATCTGAATTTCTTTCGGGTCATATGGAAGGTTGACTGTCAATTGGAAGATGGCTTGAGGAAACGTTAGCATAAAGCTTTCTAGGCACATATATGCAACGTCGTAGAGCTCAAGAATTCTACCTACTTTCACTATTCGCATCCCCCCCATCTGCCACTTCTGTTTCTTCGCCATTGGTAGAAGCCTCGCCTTCAGCTACCTTCTGGACGACTTCCGACCCATTGGGCATTGTATCTATGGCAGAAATAGGGTTAGCAGGTGTTTCCTTGAAGGATTGCACAATATAATTGACTGGTTGACGTACCAGGGGAGGATTCCGTTGTGTCGGCCATGTTGACAGTGAAAAAGTGTAGATAATACAGAGGAGAGAATCCAAACCACAGTCAACTGAGAGGATGGAGAGTAGGCACAAATTATCAAATGAAATAGGAACAGGTCTTTTCTGGTAGGAGGATCGTCGTAGAATTACAATGAAAGAAAGGGGTTCGAAGTTGTTTTTTGGAGAGAGCGCGCAAAGATCGCTTCTTGTAGGGATCATGGCAGAGCTCCAGAAAAAATCCAGAAGAAAGTTCGGCTTCCCGAAGAATCCCGGAGCAGGGGTGGAGCTTGGCATCGGCAGCCTCGTGATGCGCAGTAAAAGCGGCAGTGAATAGCTGTTTGCTTTAAATTATCTTAACTCTACAAAAGTATTATTTATAATTTCAAGTTATTCCAAGTTCAGAGGTTAATGACTTGAAATACCATATACAGTCAAAGCAATTGGGGTTGGTTATAGGTCAGTTGGGTATTCACACATATCCGAGGTACCTATTTACCGGGTGCTGCCGCTTTTTTGAGCCGCTTTGCGCTTGGTTTCCCCAGGCCTGGGCAACGAGAACCTAACAATAATATTGACATCAACAAATACAATATAAAGTTTCTGCTAGAACTTTTGGGCGTTTGCATATTCAATTGCGCTATTGCATTTCTTGGGTCGCAAGACCAGATATCTCACACCTTGCTTTTGCTTTTTGCTACATTCTTTGCTTATGAGCGTCAGAAATAATTGTCAACGAAGAGGTATGTTTTGGTCCAGTTTCCCCTAACAACAACTAAGCAGTGATAGATTATCCAACATGGAATCCAAAATTAGCAATACCGGCATTCAATTGCATGGCTTTACACCAGTCCGACGAAGAGAGTGTGATATAACTACAAAACAACATAATGGGGGCGAGCAGGAGCAGGAATGGACCACAGCCAGATGTCACCGACTACTACGAGCCTTGACTTCACGAGTCGCAATTCTCAAAAAGGAACTTTCCTTGATTTCCTCTAGTTCAGGAAGTTATCAAGGAGCAAATCAAAGCGGGGTAAAGGGTACGAAATCAAACCGACAGCGCTCAACCTACCCAGACGATGATATGGATTGGACAAAGACAGGCCCGAAAAAGAATAAGCTCAAGCGGACATATTCGAATCGAGGAGGGAGAAATAGAGGCAGTCGAGTTATTCCGAATACGCCACGAACAGGATCAATTGCAGGTGGAAGGAAAGCACTTATGCCCGGGGAAATATTGGTCCCAACTCCTATTTTGGCTCGAGCAAGGGGGGAACTGCCAATCGAGGAGGATTCTTTGATCGCCAACTATGAGGCGAAAGGGCAGCAATCATGGAGGACCAACAGACTTACAAGTCAAGGAGAATCGGGTCTCCAACTTTCTGGATCAATGCGAAGCCTGCGACAATCGACTGCTGCATCCCGCTATGCGATTTACGAGGGCCTGCACAATGGACTTGAGGCTCTTCTAAGATCTACAAATGACCAATCGAAGGCAATTCGAAAGGGCGCAAGGTCCATGTTCTCAATGTCCCTTCGAGCTGTTCCAGAATACATTGAACAAGAGGAGGCTTCATCAATCGCCTATTTGGAGGAGACTGGTACAAAATCCGCAATCGATACTCGAGATATTGCAACAGAAATCTACGACGACTTGGAATATTTCGGAACATCGGGTCATGGGTGGAAGCATTTGAGAGTTGTTGTTCGATCGCATGGCATCAAGGTTCTCACGGATGCAATCCGAGGTGGACTTCTTGATGTTCAATTTTGCCGCATTCTAATAACACTTTGCCTCCAAAATTCCGCTACCGAAGAAGCTGAGCGTTTATTATCTTCCCTTCTAGCATCTGGGCCCTTTCAAGCGCCCAAAACACTTTACGATCAAATACCGCGATCGCTTTTGTTGCTGAGAAAATTCGCTGAAGACACAGGTCATCATACCTTCCAATATCAACAACTAGCAAATTTGCTTTCAATGGGTGTGTTGCCACTGGGCTGGTTAGCTACAAGAGATTTCCGGTCTCTCTGGACAGGAGTGGTTCAAAGAATTTCTCCAGGACCAATGGACTCGGGGGTTTTAGCCTTCCTCGATGTTTCTTTACCCTTGATAGCGGGTTCAGATTACTTGGGAAAAGGCTTCACGGAACCAATTCTCGAGGCAATCGAATCGACATTTTCAAGCCTGCTCACAACAATTATGTCTATTTTGATTCTTAATATGGAAACCAATAATTCGGCATCGGATGCATGCGGCACTCTAGTAACCCTCTTTCGGGGGTCTCTGATGCAGTTTGAAGCTTCATATCCTTCAGAAGACCAATCCGCTCTATTGCTCGTAGCAAACATATTCGCCGAAACATTTGGAACCCTTGAACTGGACCTATCTCTCGTTTGCTCTACACTTGGCCAACTATGCGAACGTCTCAATAGCTCCGATGATGGCTCCAAGGAATATGAAGATGTTGTTGCATTCATATGCTCTGTAGCACGTTGCTGTGGCCGTGGATCTGCAAGTTCGGGGTTTGAACACCTAAAAAATTTACACAAGACGCTTGAGAAGAGCATTGAAGATTTCGAAGATACTGATGCTTTCCAAGGGCTTATCGTTGATAGTGCCATAGCCTTTGCAAATCAAACCACTGAACCGGATCACATAAATTATGCATCAAGTCTAGAAAAGAAGTTCAGCCGAAGGAACATTCAACCACAACATCAGCCTATGGTTTGTGAATCCAGAAATGCAAGACAAGGGTTTCGTTGGGAAGAAGGCATTGGCGAATGGATCACCCCGACTCCTATCAACAATTTCAAAAAGCCCAAGATATTTAGCAAATGTTCAATGGTGAAAACTGTATCCCAATACACAACTCACCTAGGTCGAAAGAAGAGAGGGAGGCCATCCTCTTGCAATACGCCTACTGAGACCACTCCGTCTTCTCCAAATCAGTCAAGCTCGGCTGATGCTGAACCAAAGGAAGTTGCAGAGTCTGTTGACGAGGAAATGAGCGATATTGAGGACTCCAACTTAACTTCTACTCCTGGAGATGAGGAAACATTCTCGGAGGTTTCGATATGCTCCAGCAGCTCGTCGACTTCAGAGAGCCCCGAATCTAACGATCTTTCTGATCAAGCGCCGCCCAAGAGGAGAAAATTGAGAAGTAGCCAAAATGAACAACAACCGAATGAGTTCTGCGTCCCTAGCACATCCTTTTCAGCCTTGTTATCGCGAGTTGGAACAAGATCCCAAAGTGGACGCCAATATTCTGACAGGGCGCCGAAGCTTGAAGGCCGGGCGCCTCGACCTAGTCAAACATGGCAGACTTTGGATGACAGCGATGATGAATTAAGCATTCTCTCTGCATCATCGTCGCAACCTGTGCCCATGAGATGCGTTGTCACAGGCAGTCGGAGCAACAGCGATCGTCGTTCCAAACGAGTTCGAACATCGAAACGAAGGAAGTCCGTTATAGGCAGGAGAGCATCATTACAGGCTGAGAGCGAGGATGAATTGGGTCTTTGATCCACCTTGGCCGGAGGAATTGGGCAACAATAACCGTTTTGTACATGAGCCTTGTCGTCTACGATATCTCCTTGTGGGTTGCTAGTTGTATTCGAGGGAAATCTCATACGAGTCCACTGTAGCAACAAACTGTGGGCATGGCAAGACTTTTATCACCATTGCAAATCAACGTCGTCCATGGCTTGATATGCCGTCTATAAAAATTCGGTTATTCGGCTTGTTCGTGTCTGATCGCCGGCAAGGCGGCTATGCCCTTTGGGTTGTTGAGACAACTATTGTCGCAAGGTATATTTTGAGCCTCTTTCGACAAAGTTCGGCGATAGTGATGAGGGCTTCTGTGGTCATGCATAAGACAGTCCAGTTTCCTTACGTGGCTTTTGTGTATGATATGCATACTTTGTGCCTAGGGTGTGAGAAACATTTTTCGGCGCGATGCATTAAACGGAACGAGCGGTAGAGGAATTAGAACGTACCGATTAGATTTGGAAATTCGGCTCAAGAGGAAGAAGCTCGTGAAGAGTGCGTTTTGGGGTTTTTATGGAGTGTTTCTTGGGGTAGGAATTGTGGTTTTTTGTATGGACATTGGGTGGGGAGTTTTTGTTTCGATACCAACTTGGAGAATTCGTTGGAAATCAAATTCATGACTAGGAAAAAGAAATCTATTTTGAGACTTTGAAGTGAAAATCCGGGATCTAACTCAAACTACTCCATGCCCGTATTGAAGTTTGCGAAAGAGGATGTTGATGTTGTTTCCGGTGCACAAGGGAATTGGATCGGAATTGGCAAGCGGTTCAAATAGAGTGCTTGTACTCCACCACCGGGGAAACAGATTAAATCATTTTGAATCCTTCGTGACACGGCACGGACAAGCACTTTACTTTTCCCCATGTTTAATTTAGGAGATGCGGAGGAGAGAGGCTTGATTGAGTAATATTTATCATCACGGATTGTATGAATGCGGGACACGGAGTACGAACCTGTATGCTTCACGATAACCTCTGAAAATGATGTCAGGTTGATGAAAATGACTCCGAGGTGAGCTGATCTTGGATCCAAGAAGTTCGTGAACCGTGTGGACAAGAAAAAATGAACTCAAAAGGTAGATTCGGCCTGTCTCGATGATGGTCGTCGCCGTGAGGTGCGCCTGGAGACTGACTACCGGTCCCCCGAACTAGGCATGTTTCGACAGTTCCGTGCCGTTGGTTTTCGGGTGGACAGGAGGTGCTCATCTCATTAAAATGTGTTGGCAGAGTCACCTCTGAGTCGGTGCGTATGAGGATATGTCGTCACTCCCACCGGACAACAGATGAAGTGCAAAGAATGTCGCGTGAGATGCGAAGATGATCAAGATAAGGGACCCAGATAAGAGGCAGTTGAAGCTGGTGGCGTCGCAGGTCTTTTTTTTGATGGCGCAAGAATTATGGTGTTTCAACTGTCCCAAGGATGGGTTGAGTGCTTCCTGCAACCCTGTTCCTGCAGATAGAGGCAAGATTTGCCGATTAGGAGATTCAGGGGACCAGCAGATGATCTGTGATGGTCCATCCCATCCTGACAAGTGACCATCGACGAGCGGATCATTGGTAGAGAAACCTGGGTACAAATGTTTGGGGTACTTGTGGTACGGAGCTGTACGAGAACTCGGTACGAGTAGGGGCGCGAATCTGGCTGATATCAAGGACGAATGAATGAATCAAACAAATAGGAAACCATAGGTTGCGGTGAGGTGTCTACGTTTCTAGAGTACGCAGTGTCGTAGACTCGTAAGCTGTTGCTGGTTTGAGTTATCAGATGAGCGAGGTGAAGCCAACGCCCAGGCTTTCCTTCCCTTGTTTTCCATGCGCAACTTTGATTTTAGACTTCTTCCCAACAACGCAAGCGAACTGCCGTGCGACTCTGCCAGGAGGAATTTTCTTCAACAGCCCATTTCATGCGAGAAGGATGATGAAGAAGAAAACCTGAGAAGCCATCATCGTTTCAAAGGACACCCGACAGACCATTGGGGTTGAACTGACTGAGCCACGAAATGACAACGACCCCCCTTTTCCGCCACAATGCCTTTCGGGTCGGCCGCCGTCGGTGAGGTCGTACTGCTGACGATAGATATCTCCTATGTTTCTCCCGAAGGGGATACAGCACGAGTATGTTTGTTCACTGGGTAGGAATACCGAATGTCAGACTATTACTATTCAAAGTAAGTCTAAGTGCTTATAAGACATGGTACAGCAAGGAAGGATGGACAATTAATGCCAGGCCAGGCTCGCCTCACGGGCTTTTCATTGTCACAGGTTTGAGTTCCATTTGACGATACACCACACCCCGCTGCCCAACACCAAGCCTCAAAGGCCTTATGGAGATTTAGTAAAGTTCTTCATCTGCAAGGAACCAAGAGGGACCAAGCAGGCCTATGTGGCAAGCTAGTGACGAGTGGAGAAGGCCACCAAAACATTTCCAGTGACCACCAATGGTGCCACCTCCACTGACGGAGCAGGTGCCGCGCGGAAAATGGGGATGGTGCAACAGCATGGAGCAGCATGGAAGTGAATGCCCCCTTTCCCCCGCCCACAGCCAGGGTTTCTCGTCCACTTGGCCCTCCCGAGCCCAGGGGAACACCAGGGAATGAGAGGAATGGTGGGGCTGTCCTCCTTGTTAATATCAACAGGCGAGCCACACCCGTCGAAGAATTCCAATCACCATTTCCCTGACTTCCAGAGATCGTCGCTTCTTCAACACCACCGAAGAGCCTTTCGACTTTCTCTGTTTCCTTTCTATTTCTACTCTCGCTCCTTCACGGGTAGCTTTTTCCACAGGAGGGACATTCGCCCGAAGCAATTTGCCTTCGCATTCACATTCACCGCCAACCGCTGTCAGTCTCACACATAGCAAACGCAGCCTCGGAATATTGCACCGCATATCTTCGACATCCCCAACCCAAACACTTTGCTTAGCAGGGCACCACGATCATTACCATAGCGTCAACTCTAACGTGTCTCTCTGTAAATTGCTGGACAAAAACAGAGCCTCTCACTCTCTTTTTCAACCAAGACGCCAGTCGTCCTTGGCATACCATTCCATACTGGACGCTTATTTTCATCCAAAAACGATTCGATACGACTTCATCATGACCTCCCAACTCCGATTGCTGGCTTTAGCAGCCATGACATCCATAGTCTCCGCCCAGAACAAAACCTCAACCGCAGCTTCATCACCAAGTGCAGCTGCTGCCGCCGCCGCCGCGGCTCTGAAGAAGAAGGCAGCGATTCTCAACCAGGACTTTTACAACTACATTTTCATCATCTTATCCGCGTTGATAGTGGCCATGACGATATGGAGGGTAACCATCGAGGCAACGAAATACGTCCGAACATTAACATGCCTCAACAACGAGACCCAAGGATATTTCACCAGACCATCAAAGCGATTCGCCAGTATCAAGAAGCATATTCTCTACGCCCCCGTCTTCAACAAGAGACACAATCGCGAAATACAACTATCTTCAGCAGTCAATGTTGGAACTTTACCCACCCGTCTTCAATTGGCATTTCTAGCAGGTATCTTTGGCACCAATATCGCTTTCTGTGTCGTCAGCATTTCGTGGAGCGCTCCTCTCGCGACTGTCACCCAGCAATTGAGAAACAGAAGTGGCATCCTTGCTGTTGTCAACATGGTATGGAATCTGGACTCTTTGAAATTAGCATCACGTGGTTGGCTGTAACTAATCTTCTACTTATAGATCCCTCTTTTCATCATGGCTACCCGGAACAATCCTTTGATCAACTGGCTCAATCTGTCTTTCGATACCTTCAACTTGTTGCACAGATGGTTTGGAAGAATTGTTGTTCTCGAGGCTATTACCCATACAGCATCATGGACAGTGGCCACTGTCGCAACTAAAGGATGGGCTGGTGTTCAGGCGTCTATTACGGGATCACCTTTGATCATGTGGGGATTTATTGTACGTTGCTAATCCCGCGTTTATCAATGAAAGCATGCTAACAATAGTAGGGCACGGTAACATTCGTTTTCATCTCAATCCAAGCCAGTTCAATTCTTCGTCACGCCTTTTACGAGACTTTCAAGTACCTCCATATCGCATCAGTTATTCTTGTCATCATTGCCGTCTGGTACCATCTCAAAATCGCGGGTGTTCCTCAACTACAACTCCTTTACGGTGTCGTTGCAATCTGGGGACTTGAGCGAACCATGCGTGTCTTTACGATCCTCTACCGAAATTTTGGTAATGGAGGAAGCAAGACATTGGTAGAGGCTTTGCCAGGAAACGCCTGCCGAGTCACTGTCGAGATGGCTCGTCCATGGACGTTCAAGCCAGGTCAACACGCTTACCTTTACATGCCATCCATTGGACTCTTTACTTCACACCCCTTTTCCGTCGCTTGGTCTGAGGAAGCCGAGAGCCTAGACCCGGAAAAGCTCGCCATGAACCGTCAAGACATACTCGAAATGCAAAAGACTTCAATCTCATTCGTTATCAGAGCACGTACTGGATTCACCAACACATTATATAAAAAGGCCGAGGCAGCCCCAGATGGAAAATTAGTCACCAAGTGTTACCCCGAGGGACCATATGGAGGTATGCACATGATGCATTCCTATGGAACAGTCATGCTTTTTGCCGGAGGTATTGGTATAACTCATCAAGTTCCTCACGTACGTGATCTTGTTGCTGGTTATGCAAATGGAACTGTCGCGGCACGCAAAATTGTCCTCGTTTGGATCATCCAATCACCAGAGCATCTCGAATGGATCCGACCTTGGATGACTGCCATCCTCGCTATGGACAAGAGACGCGACGTTCTCCGTATCATGCTCTTCGTCAGTCGTCCCCGATCGACCAAGGAGATTCACAGCCCCTCAGCAACCGTTCAAATGTTCCCCGGTCGACCAAACATCGAGACCCTCATCGACATCGAGATGGAAAGCCAGGTTGGAGCAATGGGTGTTACAGTCTGCGGTGGAGGAGCTCTCAGTGATGATGTACGAAGTGCATGCCGAGCCAGACAACACGCCGGTAACCTTGACTTCATCGAGGAGGCCTTCTCTTGGTAATTTCTTCGCCAGATTATTTCGACAGGAAACCAAAAGTTGTGGAAGATTTTAGCGTATGATATCCTTCTTGCCCATTTGGGTGTTTAGTTTTTTCCTTGGGTTTACATTTTGAGGGCTTGGATAGCCAAAAATTTAGTTGGGGTATGAAATGGATGATATTTTGGAGGGCTTCTTTGTGGATATTTTAAGCTTTAGAGAGAACTACACTTTTTCTTGTATATTGTAGGGTTCACCGGGTTATTGGTTGTCACTGTTGGACCAATAATTGAGGAGGTGGCATTTTGGGATGGAGGGCTGGATGGGAGGGATTGTACAAAGCGTGCAGGACACTATTAGAAAAACTTTGTTCCTGTCTGACCAAAATAAGCATTCTTCTAGAAAGATTTCAACTTGAAATGAATACGTTCCAGTACTCTGCTCCATAATGTTTAAGCAAGAATCGGAAACTCAACACCAGCGGAAAATGCTAGAACAGTAAAGTTCATTCCCCGGTAGAGTTTTCAGGAGAAGATAATGCCTCAAGACTACATTCACGAATTTCCTAAGGTCTGATTCTATAATTAGGACTGAAGAATGAAGCAATACGCTTTCATATTGTACCGAGGCGAGGTCGGTTCCGATTCCCATTCCGACGTCACGTCTTATCGCAACTCCCCACATTCGGCTTGTGACCTCTTCCAGCAAAGAAGTACTGCAACACAATACAGCCTCATGGGATTCACACTCCTAGAAATCACCTACTTTCGCCTGAGACCATTCAAGAACTCTGAGTGACAATAGAACCCAATCACCTTGACTAAGCCAACATAGGAGGTGTCAGAAGTACTTGCGTAATTCCCGACGCTCTCAAGAACCCGGAAGGCATCAACGAACCTACCTCCACGAACACCAGCACCAGCACCAAATAAGCCAACTGCCACTACAATTTGAACGTCAGAATCTGACTGGAAGTGACGACGCCAAGGAACCTCCAGGTCCAAGCTACTACTTAATAACAACGTCGAACCTCCCTTCAAACCCCGTTCAGATCCCCGAAGAACAATCCACAGAACCTACAAGAAACCACATACAAAGCGCAAGAGGCGCCACGAATCGATAGCCATGGGTCTCTCCTACAACGTCTACCTAAATAGCCACAAGATCTACGGCTGCAAGAACTGCAAAGCCCACCTCGCAAACCACGAGGATATCATCTCCCGAGTTTGTCCCCTCTTCACTCTTCCACTACCCCACCCCCCCCAGCCCTCACCGACCCCCATTCCCCTCAAGAGTTCTAGTATATACTAACCCAATCCCCCACCCCCCAGAACTTCCGCGGCCAACACGGAAAAGCCTACCTCTTCAACAACGTCGTAAACGTCACCTCCGGCGATGCCAGCGAGCGAAACATGACAACAGGCCGCCACATAGTCCGCGACATCGCATGCCGACAATGCAACGAGACTGTGGGCTGGAAATACGATAAAGCTTTTGAGGCGAGTGAAAAGTATAAGGAGGGGAAGTTTATCTTGGAGGCCGAGTTGCTTTGTACTGTCACGTAAACGATTTCCCGGATATACAAATGGGGGCGAGATAAGGGAAGAGGGGTTATTTTACGGGATGGGATGGGATGGGTTACGGTGTTTGGGTGTTTTCGACAGGGGATTTATGATTTGAGGGGATAGGGTTGCTTTTTGTGGTGGGTTGTCTTGCTATTTCATACTTGGGATTTTAGGACGGGATAGGATGGGATACTGGAGGATAGGATAGGGATTCATTTGTGGTGCACATGTTGCATTTGGAGTTCTTTTTTTGATAGGTATGCATGATTGCATGGTCTTATTTTTTTGCATTTTTTGCTTTCTTACGAGAATGCTGTTGTTTTAAAGGGGTTCGAGAGACTTATGCTATTTTTACTGCTTATATTATAAGTTATAGATTCTCCGCGGTTTTGGCTGCTTGTTTTTATTTTTTTGGGTGAAGCTTAGTAGGTTCCGTTAATGAATGGATTTGAGTAGGTAGTGCCTACAAATTATTTCGATGTCGTTCTTGTTGGTTGTATTAAATGAGTATTGTGGAGTGATAAGTTGTTACTCTGCCCTACTCAATGAAATTAGCCTTTGTTCATACTCTATTCCACTCTGAGTTACTCGGAGCTGTAATTTATTTTTACACCCGTTGATTGGTTGAGGTAATTAATTAAAAGAATATGTAGACATGTGCTATGTCAGATAAATTCATTCGAAGTATCAAATAAAGCTCCCCGCAAGTTGGAAAATGCTGAATGTTCTAAACGCCGTTATACAACAACCCTCTCCCTCTGTAAGTTATACGGAGATGCGTAATTGTGCTGGTTTGTTTGTAACAACGTTGTCAAAGCTTTCACTTCCCATTTTCCAATCAACCATTCCAAGGTGTATAAGATGGCAACACTTGCATTGTAAGAATGAAAGGTGAGCAGAAGAATATTTTCGACTTTGCTTGCTATCGCGAAAATACTTGGGAGTGCCAGGTGGACGATGTGCCACTGGGGAAAAGGTGCTGGGTTTTGCAGGAGCGTATTCTATCTCCAAAAGTGATACATTTCTCATCAGACCAGTTGTTTTGGGAATGTATTGAGCAGGTACATGCTGAATTAATGCCTGGCTAACATGAGGGCAAGTCCCTTCTAGAACAGGGCTTTCAAGACCGGACAAGTTTGAAAAGACTCGCCTTGGAGGGAGATGGTGCGTAAAATAATAAAGATCATGCTTGACGGTATGAGCTATGGGATAGATTGGTCATGATGTATTCAGATTGTGAACTCACTGTCGCCACTCTTCCACTCATGTCTCGGTAGAGTTCTCGGCCGAGTCTCGCAGGCCTTGTTCTTCAGCCTCCAGAAACAAAACACGGTCAATTCCGACGACTAGGAATGGTCAATATGCAGCCAGTCGATCACCTGGAGAGTCTGACGAAGACAGCCACAGACGCATCGTTATTAACAGAGGACTTCTACTTGGAAGCTGATCAGGACAAGGGTTTCACAATCGAGCTGATTTGAAGCTGATTTAATTACAATGTTACATGTTACCAACACATGACTGACTCACTAAGAACTATTTCAACTTGAAACCCCCAAAAAGTGACAGTCTGTAACAGCTTCAATAATTTAAGTCAGCTCGTACTTGCTTGAATCATAGTACTGAATGGGCTCCGAGTCCAGTTGAAGTCACCCCAACCTAACGAGATTTTAAAAACGATGTGCTCTGTCAAACTCAAAGGCAAACCACTCTGCTGCAAGGAAGAAAAAATTAACAGCTTCTTCAAAAGTGGACAGATCCCACAGCCAATGAAGCTAGTGGGGATTGTATTTTGATGATGATCTTCTTCTTATACTTTTTAGGGGACCCGCTTAATTTTTCCTGGAGTGCTGGCTCGCGTGGGTTTTCCTTTGCAAAGATACTGTCCTAGAGTTGGAGAAAGTATAAGAAGAACGAGTACGTGGGGAATACATGCAAAAGAGGGGACTCAAATAAGTGGTCTTTTGAATTCTTTGAAGTGGGCTTGTCACGCCTGTCCGTTAATATTTCTATCGAGGTTTCGGAAGCCAGAACTAAGAAATTCCTCTTTAATTCTGGAGAGTAGCATATTTCTTCATTGTAGCTGACCCATTACTTTTTTGGGAATTTATTGTGTAGAAGTAGAAGGAAAGGAACTGACAATGAGCTCTTCACAGTCCCAACCATTCCGTGGAATCCAATACACAACAAACTTACGTAGCCATGAACATCTCAAAATGAAGCTTCTAGGAGAAGGCTATTTCCAAGTCCTCAAAATGGGCAGGGATTCAAGAACCATACGCAAATAAAACATCCTGTCAAACAAGATGTTTTGGGTGTACTCCCCCTCAGATTAAGCCAGCCAGCTGCACGAGCTGGTATAAGTTTCCCGTGCATACACTTCCCACTCTGAGGCTGGAAGTATACAGAGTGGGTACTGTAGTTCTGAATAGTCTTACACAACTTGAGGCTAAGTCACAACGGAAATAATTTTGATACTTTGATCGGGAGGCGGAAGGAGTATAGAATTGAATACTAAACTCCCCCCGCCCCGCCCAGTTTGCTGGTGTGGGCACTCCTGTTGCACTTGTTTCAGTCGGGTCCAGGTTGAGACCATCTTGCAGACTGGACATTATCTTCTCGGGGTAGGTACAGCCCAAAGTGTGTCATCTTGACTGCGCTATGTCAAGTGATTGATGCTATGCCTGACCAACACTGTAATTTCTCTCTGTCAATGGGGGTTTTATTTCAATTGTTGACTTAGGTTGTCTACCAAAATCTCTATGCATCCCATTCAATCACGGACGCCTCAAACCGGATTGCCTTACTTGTTTCTTCCTTCCCAGCTGCTTCTGGATCTACTTTGGGATTGAGATCACATAACTCTGTTGAAAACAAAGCAAACTCATCATATTGCTCCAGTTGGTTGGCTTGTAAGGTGTCGTATTCCGGCGAAGGATATCCCAAATTCAAGATGGTCTTATTAGGGGGTAAATAAATTGTTGCTGAATCTGCGACGGCCGTCGAGAGGGGGACGTTGGTTTTAAGTGTTGAATCTTGGTTGAGTCGAGACCACAATTCATACCTCTTTTGACTTGGAAGGCTGTCCAGATATCGCAAAACGAATTCTTCTTGCTGCTGTTCTGACAAGCTGCAAAATAATTCTCCGTGATTCTGGCGGCTGATTATTTGGCCATTCCAGGTAGGTTCTAGCCACCGCTCTGTCGATTCAGACCAGTGAACATCATTGCCCTTGAGGAAGAAATAACCCTGCATCTTCAATGTCCTCCCCTTCGCGTGTATGAAATTGTCGACTTTGTTTCGGCATAGTTGTAGAAAGTCAGGATGGACTTTAGACAGGGCAAACTTCCCAATACATAGCTCATCGTATAAATTCTCAACAATCCGTCTGTTGTTTTTTCTTCACTTCTGGACGAGGTTATACCTGCGCATATATACAATAATAAGTTTTTGAATTCGAGATGGTAGGTGGGATTCAAAGAATTTAATTCCATTGGTTTCCAGCGACTGTTGGATGATATACTTTTAAAGCGTGATTCTAATCTGAGGAGCCTCGCTGGTAGCGTTTGTCGAGCTCTTCCTCTTGCAGACTTAGCCATGCTTGAATCCTAGCACACAGCCCATAGGCCGTGTGAGGGTTAGGGGTGGGAATCGGCATTTCGGAACTGGCATCTATTATGGGGCACGGAAACGTGGTCCAGATGGCAATCCAGAGTACGAGAGTACTAAATTTGAAATTGTATTCGATAAGGGATTGTAGTGTAGTAGACGAGAAGAATCGGAAGCGCGATCAAGCTGCGGTTTCGCAAAGGTCTAGGAAAGATGACGCGTTGTTTATTCTATCAAAATATTTCTAAATTCGGCTTAAAAATAGTTCTAACTCCGTACCAAGTTAAAAAGGCATGGGTATTGGTAGAAAACTTACCAATAGCTTGGGTGCTATCGGTAGGTAACCTACTAATAGAACAAAAACTATGAAACAAAAACATCTAATGAGCATGGCGGAAGATGCGCAGTGGAAAGTAGTGAGAATGTGTTTCAATGAGTAATCGATTCAATAAAATTTCAGTGTGGTGAAATTTTGTAGTTTGATTCAATTAATGTGATAACAAACGAAAATAAGCGAAGGGGAAGTAAAGTCTATGGTGATGCGTGCTAGAATGAATACCCCTTTAAGTCCAGAACAATCGAGAAAAAGAAATAGTAAAGGTAAGCGAAGAAGTGAATGTTGCTTGGTTAGACCTTGCGTCAGAGGAGGGAGACCTAAAGTTCAAACCAACAATCGCGTGAAACCAAAATCCAGGTGAAGGCTTAGGGGGCTTAGAGAACCTAGAAATCGCTTGTAACGCTGATCATTCTTTTTTTTTTGTAATATTTAAAAGTTAGTAAGCTACCGTGAGCGCCTGCTAGTTTGATTTATGCTTCCAAACAACACTGATTAAGTGACTGACCTTAGGCCACCGCCTTGCAAACTGACAACTATTATCAAGAGAACTTCTCAACAGGCTTTTTATCTTCTCATGGGCTCTTCCCCCCAGCTATACCTTGCATGCTAACACCACAATCATGCCTTCTACTTCATCGACGCTTGATATTCTTATTCCTATCCCTGAACTTCGACTGAAAATTTGGCCAGAATGTCTTGCCCCACCAGTCGACGGATCACTCCCCGCAATTATCATAACTTTCAAAGAGCACCCCTATCATGAAGAGCTAGTGGACATGTACTACCGTATCAGCGGTACTATCATCGAGAGTAACGAAGAGGAGTGGATTGCAAAACCGCTTAGCCAAACGAGAATGATCAGACACATCTTGCTCGTTCCGTATGGCTTCCTTTCCCCGCTCCTAAAACCCAAATTGCTAACAAGATTCCGTAGATTGTTTGATAAGCTACAAATGAGACGTAGTCCGATGTTTTTAACCAACAATCTGGAAACCATCACTATCGGTCTACTCTCTCGTGCAAAACCCGAACTTTTTTTCTCTTACCTATCTCGCAAAACTCCTCTGTCGCGCCAGCCTGCATCTCAGGGAACAAGTCGGGTTGATTATGAAATCATGACCTGGGAGGCATAGCAGTTTAGTTTAGAGTTAGGTTGTGGTTGAGACGATGCTATTCAGGTGGAGTTTTTCTTTTGGTATCAAGAATTGAGGGGAAAAAACACAACAAGTACTTCAAAATAGATACTAGCTCATCAAACTTTCACTCCACTCTCTCACTCTGCCTTCATAAAGCTCTCTTATAATCATGGTATCATCGTAAATCCATTCAGAAAATCATGGTTCTTCTACTGACTTCATAAATCTGCATGGTTTAAATATTCTTACACCAATAGTTATACTTAACAAACTCTTTCCAAGTACTAACATCGTCACAGCTTCTCTCAACTAATCTCATTTATTCTACTAACTTCGTAAGTATCCACATTCTAAGAGTCTTTTGTAAAAGTAATATCGTCGTAGAAACTACTTAATATCTCAATTCTCCCATCTAGTTTATACTTCTAAAACAGTCAAATATCATTACAATAACCTCTATTGCAGCTACTCTTCTACAATATGAACCCCAGGGTATCTTGAACTTGCAGAGGTGTAACAATGAGGTTACTGCAAGTTAATATTTTCACTTTCTACGTATTGAACTAGGCCTTTAAAACACCAAGCTGCTTTATATCGAGTTTCTCAACTTCAACTACAGCGAAATGGCTTCAATCAGTCTTCCTCACAATTTCTACACATATATCAGTAAAGTACCCACCTACATCTTCCCTCCCTCTCACAACGATTCTTATTTTAAGTTGCGAAGTTTTGTCCGCTTCATCGATTGCAACTCTCCTGCGCCGCTAACTTGACAACAGCACCAATTTCAAGCACACGTTATACAATTTGACTTCAAAAGGATAATTTGTGAATTCGCGGAACCAATTCAAAGCCCCGTGTCGCCTAATATTCTAAATATGTCGGGTGATGTGGGAGAATTGGTGTTCCGTATGAGAGGGTGGTCCGGAACTGATTTACTCTCGTAGAAGAGGAAAAAAATAGGTATAAAGTAAAATCTCAGAGAGGTGAGTAATTTCCAAGGTTATAGACTTTCAGTTGCCGTCCTATAAAGTAAAAGCCCAATATTGAAAAAGCTCACCCATCTACAAGCTAACCGTGTTTGGAAGGCCGAGGAAAATAGCATTTCATTTCTAATGATACGTGTACCATACAAGCAGTTGAATTTTACAGCACAATATTTCTTTCCCGGACACCTTCAACTCAACCCAATAGAACAAACGAAACCCAACAGATACGAATGTATTAGTACAAGCTGATTATGAAACCCCAATGAAGAAACATCGAATTATAGAGTTGAAAACCACCAATGAACTTCCCCGAATAGGTTTCAATAAAAGCCATTATTTGTTAATCCTCACACAAACCGGACTTACTCCACACACGCACCTTCCCAAGCAAGAGTACCGAATAAGCTCATCCTTATCCGATGAACAGAGGTCCAAAAGAAAGGCTATAACAAGCTTGAAGGCATCAGTAGGTTATAGAAATCACTATACCCGAAACAGCCTCACAACTACTGTACACCAAAAGTCTCATAAGAAAGGAAACCGAGAAACTCGACATAAAGTGATGAGTGAGACCCAAGAGATGGCGGCCGCCCCGCACGCACATATGATGACGAGAGACGATCGAGGGATTCAGAAGCCACGTTTTAGCTGATTGAAAGGTATTCAAGGTGGCTCGCAGTAGACAAGAAAAGCGCTAGTAAATAGCTCGTTGTGCCATACTTTCGAGATATTACCTAGAATCTTTAGGACAATCGGACTTCATTGTTCCACGCTGTCTATGTAAATATTGAATCGTCTCAAGTATTTAGGTTAATTGACTTGAATTACCTTGGAAAGTTGGGACAATGCGCTTCGTAAGCAGGTACGAACTTGAAGTATCTACTGCTGCTTTTATTATCTACCGCGAGGGTGGTCATATTGGTAGCTTCAACGACGTATGTTTAAATTGACCTAGAAAACACGGTTTCTACTCCGGGATACTATACCAATTGCCAGGAATTCCTTCCTCTCGATAACAGGAATAAATTTAGAAGAAAAACTCACAACAAACAGGACAAGGTCAACGAACTCGCTTCTGACTAACCAACCTAAATAAACATCTTCTTCGCGAGCGAACGACTCGCTTTCAGTACCCATAATAACGCTTAACTCAGGAGAATCCTCCCGAAACTCTTTTTCCGTGGCTGTGCTAACGTACGTAACCGCCACGAACCAACAAGCGACTCGCCATCGAGTAATTTTTTTTTTTAAAACCGAACCTCTCATGGATCATTTATTTTTCCAAAGAACCCGAGGAATCCAAGGACCAAAAAAAAGTTTGAAAAGCCCGATGGGAATTAGATCTTACACGCCCATGTGCTCCAATTCCCGAAGGGTCACCGGTTCGTACTGCGTACCTCACCCCCAAGTCCCAGAAAGAAAGCATGCATGCGGTACCAGAAATCGATGCGATACTCGTACGTGGAAACTTCGTGGAAGCTCGAATTGAAACATTAAGCTTACTGTACGTGAGCAAGACATATGAAAGATACCGAGCGACATCCAATCATTGGATGCCAATGAATGTAAAGTGATGGCATTATAAATGAAGGTACAGTTATTCAGCATCTTGTGCTCCCCATACAGAAAGAGGAGGCGCTCAAGACGGAACAATTAATACCATAAGCAAAAAACTAGATGTAAATGAAGAGGCTCGTATTTGATTGGTTGCCCCACTGGAGGTGTATCAATCGAAATCGAACCGGGTAAAACGCGCATATAAAAATAGGGAAGAGTGGTGGCCCAAGAAGGGTTCAATTCCTGCTGCCTAAACGCCATAGACTTTCCAGAAGATTTTTTCCCAATCTCCGAATCTGCTGGCTGGCTGGCCGATGACGGATAGGGTAGTAATTGGGTAAGTACCTGGAAACGGTCTGGGAATCGGAACGGCTGCACGTGATGCGTGTGAGGCTGCTGATTATATCTTTGGTGGCTTGCTGTATCATGTTGGGTGGAGAGACCTGGCCAGTGAGATTTTCCCCGCAAGCTTTGTGCCGTCATCCTCTGGAAATTTTCTTACTGCGTTCGGCGACGTATCTGGAAGGTTTTCCTGGCGTCGGAACGCACATTTCAAGTCACTCAACCAGTTGGCACCGTAGAATTTCTTCTTCAGAAGTCTTGGACAGGAGTTAACCTCCAAGGTGCCTCCCGTGGATACATTGCATCGTCACGGCAGATGCAGCACAGACGAGTCGAATCCTTCAGCATGCGCGGCGGATGAGAGAGCGTGGGAGATGTTTTGGTATCAAGCGAACTGATGAGTCGTAAATTGATTCGCTAGAACCGCGGGATACCCGGCATTTGATGAGCCAAAGTGCGAGCCCCATGAATCTTGGAGCACCCCCCCCATTGACGGCCAGCATTGACAGCTCGAACAGGATCTCTTTTTGCCTGCGCGAGAGAGCTATAGGAAGCTTCACTGTACGGTCATTACCTGGGTCTGCGGGAGCTCCCAGCCTACCACCCAAGCAGGTCAGACGATACGAACTCTGGTTTGCTATTAGTCGCACACCCTCGAGGTTGTGTGAAAGGTGGTGGTGGAAGAGGTGGAGGTGTTTTGAAGCACCTGGCAGCTTCGACTTCTTTAAGAGGCTGCACAAAAGAATTGGCAAGCTTCGAATGCGGCGGCCGTAACACATTGCAGGAAAGCCCCTCGTTATTTTCCAGGTTCCCGTCGAATGGTAGACGATAACGAGGGCGGAACCATGCGGCTCACATTGGCGTCGTTGAGTTGGTGTGGTGTTATGGTGAGCCGCGTGTGACGAGACATGGACAAATGGGGGCGAGGCAGCAAAGAACAAGACAATCGATGCGGTACTTGGACGCATTGGTACTTTTGCAGAATTTGCCTGAGTATGTAGTGGTCACTTGTGCTCTTGTTGGGGGAGAAAGTGGTTCGCAAAAGGGGGGGCCAAAAGCTGGAAAGAAGGCGAAGAGGGAGGGGGATGGTGAGGCTGTCGACAATCGTGGGTGCTCGTGGAGGCTGCTTACGCAGTCCGATGAAGTGCGGCGCAAGCTTGGGTGCTCAGTGCTGCTCTCCCCTGTTCTTGAGCTGCAAAGGGTGCCAGTTCAATGAGAGCCCAGTGGCAGAAAGCGACCTGTTTCCAAATGCTGACAGGGCAGCATGCCTCGCAGGAGAGGAAAGAAGAAGGAAGCAGCAGGCCGTCGTAATACCACATTAATTGATTTTCTGGCATTGGACATTGGACCATATTATCCCTGGGCCCAGCAGCTGGAGCGGAGTGGAATACCCGCCAAACTAGATGGGAGGAGGTTGGGAATTGTCATGTTGCCCTCACAATTGCCGTACGAACGTATTGATCAGTAGCAGTGGTGAGATTTGGAAAAAGTGAGATATCGATGGCTGCCCGCCTCCCCTTTTTCTCCTTCCGCTTCCTCTCTAGCGACCTCGCCATGATATAGCGCCAGAAGTGGTGTTGGATGTGGTCCGTACCAAATACCTCGGTTTGGGTGAAGAGATGGCCGAGTGAGGAAGTATCGGGCGTGGTGCGAGCTGCAGTGCAACTTTGCGTGAGGTTAGTTTGGGTGTCCAACAGTCCAACTCAGATGCAGTTATATGCAGCTATATGCACTTGGGAGTGGGTATTTGAAAAGCAATACATCCAATGAAAGATGCTCTCATCTGCACCTCAAAATCAAAATAGCCGCACCACTATGGACCATACGACGCTGCCCGAAGCAGGCTCTCGTCGACGGCGTAAGGTTAGGTTTGTTTCCCCCTTCAGACGCAGTTATACGGAGTATTTTCTTCCCACCCCGTAGCCACCCCCCTCCCAATCCCCTGGGTATTTGAAAAGCAATACATCCAATGAGAATCTGCCCCTCTTGAGGAAAATAGCCCCACCACTATGGAGTCTAACTCTCCATACGACGCTACCCAAAGTGAAGGCTCTTCTTCGAACCGTTAAACAGGTGCATGGTGTTGAGGCACCTAGTGTAGAGCTGATCCAGTCAGATCGGATATGGCAATTCTGATACCAAGCTTGCCATTGCCGTCTGACTTGGCCATTGACGGCAAAGAGTATATTGCAGTTGCAATTGTACGTGATTCGCACCTACCACCAAGTAGCTGTGGGGTCATCCTCTTTAGGAACATTTCGTACATCATCAGAGCCTTTGATGGAGTGTCGTTGATGTTACCTTTTACTATTCAACAACGATGTATTGTTAAGTAGCAACCCACATGTCCACGCCAGAGTATGGCGAACAAGTGACACCTGCAAAGATACTAAGAGTGTACTCTTAGCTTATAGCTATATCTAGTAGACGTCGGCTAATACTTGTAATAGCTAGACGATTATTATAATTGTTATAATTAGCTTTTACTTTATATATATAACATTATATAACTATTCTCCAACTAGAAGCCTTTACTTATTAATATCTCTCTTTATTGTTTATTATCTATTATAATCTTACTTTTAATATATTACTATAGATAAATAAAAGAATATATAGACTTTAACTTAGAATAGTCTTTTATTATACTTTTATTATACTAATCTTTCTTATAAATATATACTTTTTATATATAAATAATTAGAGCTTATATTATAATTATCTTCTAAGTTAGTTTTATATATTTAATCTTTAATAATTTATAGTATATAGAAAGAGTTATAGAATATATAAGTATAAGTATAAGAATTATAATATTAAACTTTATAAATTATTTTACTTTTAAATAGCTTTCTAGAATATTAATTCTTATGCTCTTCTAAATATATCTAATTTAATTAGATACTAAACTTCAAGAATAGCTTTAAGTAATAGTAGAAATAGCTATATATATTAAAGAATACCTTCTTTCTAGTTCTTTTAATCTCTTTCTTAAAGCTCTCTCTCTCTCTCTTTATATAGAAGTAATAAACAGAAAGATAAATATATATATATATAGGACTTATACTGTCTAGTAGCGAGGCGTGAAGGTATTCCTGCCTGTCTAGCGACAGCGATAACAATGGCGACGGCCACGGCAGGCTACGCTGTGTCTGGGGTCTTGGAAACAGGTCACTGTATCTTGGTGTGGACAGTGGGTCGGAACGTTGCTACTTAACAATACATCGTTGCCGAATAGTAAAAGGTTTGATGTTTTGATTCTTGACAATTGGGGGCGCCGGCTCCACGTTTGACCTCGAGCTTAAGTCGTGTAGTGTAATCAGGGGGTCTCGAGCTTTCCCCACGACTGGTCTTGGCAGAGAAGGTGTTTCTCGAGTTCTCGGCCCATTCGTCGCCGCATCAGAGACGACGTGTTATGCAGTGGTGCAGGGAAAAGAACCAGCATGTTGATGATTATGAGGACGGGCAATTAAGGACATTTTACAGTATTGTAGAAAAGGTGTGCTTCGCTGAGCTGGAGTTTGCTGTGTTGTCACGGTTGATGGCAAGTCAGTAAACCTTCGTAGACGAAGTTGGGATGATGGCTGGTCTCGAAGCATGGCCTCATTTCAGCGTATTGGGAGCTGGCTGTAGCTGGTTGTAGCTGGCTGTAGCTGAAAGAGGTCGCACTCTGGGAATGAGAGATAATCTCGCATTGAAACCCTTTACACGCTCCTCGCTCCTTCCTCCTTCCTCTATTCCCCTATTCCCTCGCTGTCTCTGACACGATAACCTCCGATACCTTAGTCTGCTCATGCTCATGCTCATGCTCACAGCCAGTCGCAACTTCCTCGCATTCCCTTCGCCTCCCTCAGTCCATCTTGCCTCCGTATTCCCTCTTCTCACAATCCCAAGGCCGTGCCGCCATCGCGCTTGCCTGGGCCCGTGAGATATCGAATATCAATATCTCTCCCGATCCAGCGCTTTTTGTCATCGCAGGGAAAAGTGGTCGTTGTACATGGGGCGCTCACTGCATCATTGAGAGAGTCGAGCTCGCGTTGTTGCGCCTCGTACCCACTCTGAAAAAGAAGTTCAGTTGACAGCAGCACTCGCATCCCCACTCGTCACCGACCGCTGCACCTCACGCTAACTACGACGAGCCTCACTTTTATGCTGTGTCTCGAGTAGCCTCAACTTTCTAACCTTCTGGGCTAAAGTACGCACGCTCCAATCTCCTCCTGCCTGCCACCTGGCAATTGCCATCCGGTCTTCAACTTTCCGTGTTTCGTCCAAGAGGCTCAGAATAGGTTGGCCTCTGCGTGCTCCTCTGCGTGCTCCTCTCCAGCGAACTCCCCACCAAAAAACTCCCCCCAGCACAAGCTCTTCCAAACTCCACTTCGCTCCCTCACAGACTCGACGATCCGGCTTAGTTCCAAGTTCTGGCCGCAACGGCGCATGAGTTACCGACATACCCTGACCACCTGCTGCTCAGCCTCTCTTGAGCACCCCCAGACCAGAAAATAACCCCCCAAATACCCTGCCAACCCTTGCCAACCCCCGCCTTTTTCTCGTCTGGTCCTCAGCGAGACGCAGCACACACATCACGCACCGCACCGCAACTGCAAAGCAACTAACCTCCCTCAACCACCGCTGCTCCCGGCATACGGCAAAGACCTTGGGTAGATTGTTTTCTCGACACTGTCGCATGGTACCGTTGGCTGATATGCTATTATCCGTCTCTGGTTCCTAGTCGTGCCATCTGTCATTTGGTAACCCCGATGGCCCTTTGACCCAATTATGACTACTGCTGTCGAGAACCACCCTCCTCACGTTCCACCCGCTGCCGACTATTACGATTCGGATGATGTTGGTTGCAACAACAGTCCCCAGATGAACGCCGTCAAAGTCAACTACCAACCCTCCTCGACGCCGCCATACATGGTACCTCTGCCCCCCGCTGTCAGTCCGGATTCCTCGTCCGGATCGCCCGGTCACAAAAGTTCCAAGCCGTATCGAGCGACTGCTAGTAAAAGCGATGTTGGTCTGGTGAGCATGATGGGCAATGGAAAGAACATTGACATTGCGCGGCAGGCAGGAGCGGAAGTGTTGGCCGCTGAGAACGAGATGGAGAATGAGGCAGAGGAGCCAACCAAGAGCGGGATCGCGGTGGACATGCACATGGAGGACGAGAAATCGGAGGAGGATACAGTAGAAAGGCAGACGGAATCGGAAAGGGACGCTTCGGAAAAGGGCGAGGAAGGAAGTAGCGATCTTGCGTTGGTGGCGGCCAAAGCATGCGAAATGATGGGGTCAATATCGCTGCCGCAAAAACCAGACGACCTCGAAAGCGAAAAGTCTCCCGCGGAGGTACTGCCGGTAGAGAAGGAATCAATAGAAAGGGCTAGACCAGAGGAAAGGAGACCAACTATACCTTCAATATTTGTGGCCAATCCAAATTCTCGAGGTTCACCCGAAGGTGTGATTGGGTTGGATAGACGACCCTCAGTTACAGAAGCGCTGCCGCCCATTCGACATCATTCACCAAGTTCTGCTCTTTCAAATGGAAATGGAGGGTTGGTGGTGAAGCCAACCCTTCCATCACTCTCCGACTCCCTCAAAAGTATTGCCCACGAACCATTACCACCAGTGGAAGTAGCTTTCGCCCAATCCCCGCCTGCGCGTCAACCACCATTATTTTCTGCTGTATCAAGTCATGGTTCTCCTCCAAAATCTCCAAATGAGTTTCGACGAGAATTACCATCACCTGGCCGGGCTGCCTATTATCCATACAACAGTCATCGGCGAACTTCCCAAACACAATCAGATGGAGTTCAATACTCAAGCGCGGGAGACTATAGCAGCAGTAATACAGAAACTCCAAGTACTGATGCATCAGGAGCAACCCCTGCAATCGATCGCATGAGTATTGATGGCATCACTAATCCACAGATTGGTGGGTTTCAATGTACTTACGCTGGTTGCAATGCCCAGCCTTTTCAAACTCAGGTAATAATCTTTCGCCTCGATTTTGCGTTTAAACTGACGATTCTTTAGTACTTACTGAATTCACATGCAAACGTCCATTCCTCGAACCGACCTCATTACTGTAGCGTCAAGGGGTGTCCTAGGAGTGAAGGCGGGAAAGGCTTCAAGAGGAAAAATGAAATGATTAGGCACGGTCTCGTACACGACTCACCTGGCTATGTTTGTCCTTTTTGCCCTGATAGAGAACATAAATATCCTAGGCCGGATAATTTGCAAAGGTATGTTTCAAAATTGGCAGTGTTGGTAACCATCTACCACATCTTGCCTTGAGAAAAAATACCCATAAAAACTAACAATAAATAGACATGTACGGGTTCACCATGTGGATAAAGATAAGGACGACGCGCAGCTTCGAGATGTCCTCTCACAGCGCCCAGAAGGACCAAGCAGAGGTCGTCGACGTCGAGGCGGCAATGCATGATGACACCGGTATATCAATCTCGTCACTCGAATCGACAAGGCGTATATCATTTTAACAAATACGAGAGGACTCCAACGGGCATGTCGCGAGGAAGGAGCTTGTTTTCGAAAAGTATATAAAATCCGTTTCTCAACCGGACCAGCAACCACCAATTTCTCGTCCGAATTAGTTACCTGTGTGAAAATTTTGGTGAGTTGTTTTAACAACGGCGTTACAAGGAACTGGGGGATTCTTCACCCGGGGTGGTGTTGGTGTTTTACTTCGGCGGTCACTTTGCTCTACTATTTTTCTATGTTCGCCCTATGACGAGTCCTACGATATCATCTCGGAGTTTCCGGAGCATATTTGTTTTTAAGGGGGTTAGCACTTTTTTTATTCGCGTTCAATGGAGGGGATACCAGAGATGATTTGTATCTTGTGAATTTTTTGGGACCGGATGCACAAAGTGGTACAAAGGGTGCGGTTTGGGGGGCTTTGAAACTTGCATGGCTTGCATTGAATTGTTTCTTCTTTTTCTTGGAGGGGATGGATCTTAGGGAGATTCGGATTGTGGATGGGAAACAAAGGCTAGGGCTGTGCATATAACTGTCGTTATTATTGCTTTTTTTCTCTCGGGATTGAGGTGGAATATGGGTAGCATAAGATAGGATGGGATGGAGGGCAAGGAAAGAATATTCTTCTTTTTTGGTTGTTGATAGTTGAAGAAAGAATCCCCATTTTTTTGCTGTTTATATTTTGCCTACCTTTGTGTTTTGGGCTAACTGAAATTCGGGAATTGGAGAATGACCGCTGAGGTGTAGATAGGAGGACTTGGTTGTCGTCACTCTTGTGATGTTTCATATTTTTTTTTGAAGCTGATGTAAAAACCACGGAGGCAAGTAAAGTAAAAAAAGAATCAACGATTTTCTTTCATTCGACTATGGTAAAGGGTATATTCATCTTCCATTCATACATCCACATCCATCCACTATCCCCTTGGGCCTCTCCATTTCATAGAGTGTGGAAAATATACAAATCCATCCAACCACGGAGAGCCACCCCACGCATAGCATAGAAATGCATCATCATGAAAAAAAAAAATCCAACTCCGAGGAAACAGAACTATCAAAAACACGTTTATATGCATATATGCAAATAGTTCCCAGTGGGATTGCCCACCAACCATTCTTCTTGTACGCGCGCGCGGAGAAAAAAACATACAACAGTTGTAACTTTCTAAACACCTCGGAACATCCTCACAATCAAGAACCACATAGCCCCAACGAACTTAAACAACGAAAGACCAGCCACAGACCACAGCACAACGGCCATATAAATATCTGATTTCGCCGTCTCCTGCGCGTCCTGGTCGGTAGCGGTGCTTAGTCTAGAAAGACCCGCCGTGCTGAGGACGACGGCCACGAGCCCAAAGTTGCACAGAAGCCAGAAGATGACGACACGAGATCGGAATCCCTTGTAGTAATCCTCCTGCACTTCGCTGGCCGATACTTCCCGCTTTTCCTCGGGAGCTTTGCTGACGATCTTTCGCATTTCCGCTTCGTACTGGGCGTTGAGATCGGTATCATCCGTTGGGATATTGACGTCGACCTTTCCACCGGGTTTCATAGTTGCCGAGGGCAGTTTCTCAGCCTTGTCGTCTCCTTTCGTTCCCCATGTAATATCATGGGTATTGCAGAAAGCGTAAACGTTGAGAATGTTGATGTAGGTGGGTGTGAGAAGAAGATATTGGATGAAAGAGGTGAACATGTGCCATGGGTCGAAGAAGAGAAATGAGGAGATAAACCAGAGGAGGTAAGTCGATGCGAGGGAGATGATCAAAGTGTAGAAGATTTTATTCTTGAAGATGTCGCTGACACTAAATTGTCCGTCTGAGACTTCCGCCTGGATCGACTTGACGGTAATGAATATCGAAGCAAACATCAAATACCTATTAATACCTGTTAGTAAATAATATAGAAGGAGAATGAGAGTAAACGTACAACATGATGATAGCCCAGAAATAAACCATGGCCATATATGCCTTATTTGAACCTTGAGGTCGATTTCCAAGAGCCAAAACGAAACATGTGAGTAGTGTAACACCGTATAGCCATTCAAAGACGACTCCGAGAATTACACCAACGTTACCCAGAAGTGTGTCACCACCGAGTGATTTGGTCAAGATGTGGAATACCAGAAAGAAGTTACCAAGTTGAAACCAGGCAAAGATCATGTTGATGGTCTGATACGTAAACTCAGTCAAGAACATGAGTTTGCGCAAAAAGCTGTGGCCGCTTCGAAAGATTTGATAGAAATGGGCCAGGGCGTAGACTGCGGCAAAGAAACTACCGTTCAACCATCTTCGTCGTTGTAGAATCAGTTCAGCCATTTGATCAGGGACATCGGTTTCTCCTGTAGCAGATTTGACATATTGAAGAATCCAGTGGCAATTTCGCTTCGAAACCAGCTCGAAACAGAGAATACGATCCTCTGCAAGATACATATTTGCCGTAAAGATACCAGCATTGGCGCCGTGCATCTTTTCTCCAGCAAAGTACTTTTCCAAAGGTCCATTTCCGGCTTTGTCGTTTTGAAGAGCAATATAACGATACGCTGAGAAGGCTCCTGGTAAAACGGAGATGAAACCGAATGCAGATTCCAGTGGCTTATCAAGAATATTACTCATTTTGTACTCAAAGTTCTGAGTTGCAACCAAGGGGTTGATTAAATTCTTTCCTCCGGGTCCCAACATGGCCTTGATCTCTCCACAAGCTCCTGCGCACATGGGCTCCAAGTCGAAAGCTTTCCATAGCTGGTAAATTGAGTCCTTTCCTGGCTTGGTACCTGCATCGAGTAAAACACAGATATTTGGGTCCAGAACGCGACCAAATGCTTGAAAGAACCATCTATGGGAATTGATCTTTTTCTGATTCTTTTCCTTCAAGCAGAAAAGCATCTGGACTGGTTGCTGCTTTGGTCGTAACTCAACAATGTCTTTCTTGACTCCTATCGACACCTGGGTTGTATATTCGTAAATATGGGCTGTGACGTCCTTTTGATTGACTTTTTGTTTGGCGATACCATCTTGATAAACACCCATTCCTGCCAAAACTGCTCTTGTTCTTGGGTTGATCTTAGCACGACCATCGCTGACAACACAAACCACGATCTTCTTCCAAGCATCTTTTCCCCATGTTTTACTATCTTTCCGTGAACACATATATTCGATATTTTTGAAAACTCCACTCATCGTCCGGGCAAATAGAACATCGTCTTCGTTGTACATAGTAACCACGATAAAGAGTTCAGTATGCCGAGGCTTTGCAAAAAGCTTTTGTCGTAAAGTAAATCGCTCCTCCAAAAACTCCCCGGGGTCGCATGTTGCTGCTGTATATCGCATATGTGTGAACTCGTCTCTCTCTGGTGCTTGGGCGTGGGGAACCATATTCAAAAGTTTCGGAGGGATCGGGCAATCGAGGACGAGATTTCCATTGAATAATTGTACTTCCTTAACAGTCTTGAATCTCCTGATTCCGGGGCCAGGCATTGGGGCGGTCGTCGACGGTGAAATCCCCCCAGCTCCATCATAATCTTTGTATTCTTCTTCCATCGCATGTGGATCTGGTCCATAACTAGTGTCTGACTGGAGTATAGGTCGGTGGTCGTCATCATCAAAATATCCTGGTTGGTTTTGGCCAGCTTGGTATCCCAAAGGGTGCCCCTCGACTGGATTTGGTTGGTAGGGAGGCTGATAGTAGGCATCGTGATGTTGTTGGGGGTTTACAGCATAATCTTGCTGGTAGTTGCGGCCCGGATCGAGGGGGTTATGTTGTTCAAATTCCTCATTATGACCATATGAGTTGTTGATGTTCTCAACCGAGTACTGTTTTCAAAGTAAATCAGCGCATGTTCCGCGACTTGATCAACCAGTCGCCATATGGACTTACAGTAGGTTGAGCCTGCAACCGATCACTTGGTGTTCCGTATCTCCCAGGGCCCATTGGAATCTCGAGATTGTGAGGAGGAGCAGGAGAACCACCGGGTCTGCCTCCATATGAAGGTGTTGGATCCTCCAATTGATATCCGTGATGTCTTGGGTCGCCTGGCGACGGTGTTCGACCTGGATGTTGCGCCATATCGTAGTATTCGTCTTGACGGCCTTGGCCGGGTTGATCTGTAGGTGGAAGAGAGGTTAGAGAGTTGTCGACGTTCGACACGTTGAGCAAGAAGAGTTATGTTTGCTAAACTCCTGGACTTTGCAGGATGTTCGAGGAATCACTGTGCCGCTCCAAGATTATTCCCTTCGTTATCTTGACTTGACGTTGGACGAAGGATCGCAGAGGGAAGATTTGGGAGAGTGATTTGACAATTCCCTCGAAACATTCAGCGAGATGGGGGGGTTCAGACAGATAAATGAATTGCCGCGATTCTAAGGGACGTACCTAGTCGATTATATGACATGGTTTGAGATTTCCCAAAAGGGAGTGGGGTGCTTTGATGGAGCTGGATTCCCAGAGGAGGCGGATGAGGAATGAATGCGCTCTGTGGCTGCTGCTGAATCTTGATGTCAACCGGAGCTGGTGATTCGCGGGAGGATGAGCCTCTCTTTGCTGTGATGCCCCTCAGTGCGCGTCTTTTCGGTAATCGAGCTTGTGTCGTCTGGAGGCTTTTGAGTTTGGGGTTTGCGAGGGATTTGGGTTGGGAGGAAGGATCCTGGAGACTGGAGAGACCTTTGCACCTTCGATAATGCGATATGGAGCCAAATTAGCTGCGGATGACCTGCTGGAGAAGAGTTGCCCGTAGTAGCCTCGTTTCAGGAAAAGTGCAGGCTGCCTGTCGCTGCTCCGTGCTGCTGTCCGTTACCACAGGGATCGTGTTTCTCCTGCTGATTCAAGTGCCAAGGAGATGAGTGACGTTTCAGACAGGGGCCCAAACCGGCAAGATCAGATTAATCGCCGGAAGGGTGATGACGTGGGGATGTATTTCCGATTTACTACAAGTATTTGGAGGTGTGGCAATGTCGAGTTGACAACTTGCAGACGAGGTTATGGTTATCAGAATCGATTTCGAGGTCAAGTGTTTGCTTGTTGCTTGCTTGTTGCTTGCTTGTTGCTTGCTTGTTGCTTGCTTGTTGTTTGCTTGCTTGAAAGGTGCAGCAACACAAAAAAGTGTGGGTAGAGGAAGGTGCGATCATCAGACAAAGCATCATACCCCTAGTCAGACCTCGTGTAGAGTTGATCCCAGTCACATCCTCTGGAGTCTGCTCGTGAAAGGCTCCAACTGTCGAGAGTGTGCAGCAGACCAAGTTAAGCTTCTTTGCCCTCAAAATAGATTCGACACATTCACAGCACCACACAGCACCGCACAGCACCACACAGCATAATCCTCGAATCAGCACAGCCAGCTTCCCCGCCACCAACGACACGAATCAAGTCACGAATCACTGACCTCACCCGCTCAGCCATGCCGACACTAGCCACACTTTAGAAGATCCGACTTGCTCAACGTCCAACAATATTCTTCCGTACTTCCCCGCCGATCGTCAGGGCGAACCGTTATGACGAGGGGAGAATACTCATGCAGCCGCAACCTGCCTTGCATATATTGAGGCTGTGCTAAAGAACCCGAGTTGCCTTCCACCTTCAACCTCTATCTAGCCTTCAATTACGGTTACGGTGCCACATCTTGAATCACGACACTAACCGAACGGCCGTACCGGTAACCTTTGAAGATATCCGAGTCTGAAAACTTTCCATTTGGTCCATGATGGTTGCCCTTCCAAGCTCTAGCATTCATGCCTTGCTACGCTGCTGCCATGGGGCTTAGTTCAGTTCATCCCCACCCTTCAAATCAGACCTATCAAAGTAACAAAGTCTGGCAAACAAAGCTCTTACTTCTAGCTTTCTACCAGTACATCTCCATGTCATCCGAATTCCAGTGTCTTGTCTTGTTCAACTTTCTCATGGCTTGACATCTGGAAAGACCTCCTTCAGAAAATTATGGCTGAACCTGATGTGCGAGTAAGCAAGAAAGAAATATGAAAAAACTCATACAGTAACGTTATCTTACCTCATGCATTGCTCATAGGCGATCTCAAAGCCATCGTGAGCCCCGTAATACGGATCATCCACTTCCTCAGCCTTCTTCTTGCCTGCAAACTCACCGAAGAGCATCAATTTGGCCTTGCCGCCCGACCGATCATGTATTCTCTGGAGGTCTCGGAGGTTATCTCGATCCTACCAGTATTGCTGGTCAGCTGGTGACTTGCAAACAAATTGTCCGTGAGACAAGAAATGAATCACTGATAGCCTCATTTCACCCCCAGTATTTGCTTCAGAAGGCTGTCCAGTGGAAGCTGCCTGTCCCGAAAGAGAATTCTCACCATAGCAAAAACATAGTCAAAATTCTTAAAATCCGAAGTTTGAATCTAAGAACTCATAAGCAAATGAACTTCAAGACGTTCTTCACAACCTACCTTTCGAGCAGCATGTTCATAATCGGTAATACCATTATCCTCCAGTGTCGACATCGTTCTCGAGTCTGGGCTTGAGCCAGTATGGTAAGCGCCAGTCCCACAGGAGTCAACTTGAGAGATCAATGACTGATAAGGCGGTTTTGAGACGATGGATCTGAAGATACCCTCGGCCATTGTGGATCGGCAGATGTTGCCTAGGCAGACGAATAGAACGGATATTTGGTCGTTTGCCATTTTTGCGTTGTCTTCCTTTGAGCGAAGAAAGTTGTGACGTAGCCCAATTGAGGATGGTGAGGATGGTGAGGATGGTGAGGCTGGTGAGGCTGGCATCCCAAGGCTCCGAACCGGTCCGAAGATCGGAACAGTCAAGCCACTGAAGTAAAGAATCTGGCTAGGCTGTAACTTCCACCCTCTCGAGTTGGCTTCTCTGTTGAGAAGCTGGTTTGCTCCTTCCCATGAGAGTTGATTGCAGGTGTCTCGCGTCGAGTTTCTGGTTTTCTGTATACAGTGGTTGGGAAGGAGCGAGTGAGACAGTGAATCTTTCATTATTCTTGACCCAGAAAATTTGAAGTTAAATGTTCCAATTATTTAGGTCAAAATTTCAGATCTCTTTCAAATGTCTAGGTTAATACTTTAGGTGCTCTTAGAAGGCTAGAACAATAATCTGGGTAGTCAGGTACGAACCTAAAATGTTTACTGCCGCTTTTATTATCCATCGTGCGAAAGGGTTGAGCTATAATATACCTAATGCGTTTCTGTTTTCATGTTGCGTTGAGTCTCTCGTCGAGTTTCTGTTTTTCTATTCATGGGGTTTGGAATGAAGGAGTGAGGCTCGCAAGGGACAATAAAAGCGGCAGTAAACATCAACTTTGTACCTGCCCTTCCTAGCTCGTTGTTCCAACTTTTTAGGGTAATTAACTTGAATTACCCTAGATAGTTGGAGCAACGAGCTAAGCAGGCAGGCGCGGTCCAGAAATTTACTGCCGCTTTTATTGTCCACTAGGAGGGCGAGGGAGAGTTGGGAAACTCCCGTCGAGACGCGGAGAATCTGGTCAAGCATATTGATCTAAAACATGTGGACTAAACTCTTCTAAGCTTTTAAAAGCAATCACTCGATATCTCCTAGATATTTAGAACAACCTGGATTACGCACTAAAAGTATTTACTGCCGCTTTTATGTCACCCCACAAGCTCAAGATCAATGTTGGATTGAGAATTATCTCAGATATGTCACACAATTACCAAACAGAAACCGTCTTTCTGTGCATCAGCGAAATTTATCTTGATTCTCATTTCAGTTTGAACTCCCCTCGTTTCATCGTGTTCGCTTTGGTGTCGAAGACCACCCGAAGACCGGGATATACTGATGGAATCCGGTATGAAAACGTCATAGAAGCTGGAATGGAATTAGCCTCTGCTCAAAGTTGAAAGCAGGAAATATTTCCATTTACGACACATCATATCCAGAGGAGATGGAATGCTTACAGTCTTTTCCTTGAACGCCAATAGTACAATTCTCACCTTCGTCCACAGCATCATAATATTGGAATGTCACAATGTTTGGCTTTGCTTCTTCAAGTTGGACGGTGAAATGGTAGTAATTTGACAGGTGCTCGTAGTGCGTAACATACCACTCGACCGTGAGAGTCTTTGCTCCTTCCTCGCCTGAGATTTCATAAAACATACCATGTGGTTCGCCCTCGCCAATCATCAAGTCTGTCCAGAACGGGAACAGAGTATACGGGGGGACCCCAGTATAATGTGGCAACGGTTGACCATGTCTTTTGTTGCGTGGCTCTGGGATATCTTGGTCGAAGCAGATCATTCCATTGTCAGTCACAAATAGGTTTCTACTGGAATGGCCAAATATTGTGACATCAAAGTCGAGGGTGGGAATTGGAAAGAACTTGTCGTCGACCTGCGTGGGTGCACCCTCCACTTCTATACTGCCAGCAATTGTAATGGGTTTTTTCAAAACCTGTAGAATGTTAGGGATTGTGCCTATTTGGGATTTGACTTACATACCACGTTTTTCTTCGCCTCCTCGCTCTTCTCATCAGCAGTTGGGGGAGTTTCTTCGACAGCCCGAGAGCCAGCCTTGCAACGTTCATGCTCTTCCTCAAGAAGTTTCTTTTCATCTTCCACAACCTCCAATCGTGAGCATGTCTCGTTGAATTTTGCCTGCAACAATCTCCGGGCCTCTTCACACCTCTTCCTGACCTCCCTTACCTCTTGGGTCTTTTCATCAACTGTCTTTTTGAGAAGCTCTCTCTCGTACTGGATACCTGCAATAATATGTCCATCAACATCAAGATGGTGTTTCGCCTCCACGAAATCCGCAGACGCTTGTGCAGATCTCTTCTTCTCATTGAGCGTTTCCTGGATCTGTGTCTCCAAGACTGTTTCCAACCTCGTATTCTCTGTTTTGAAATCAAGGTTCTTTTCCGTTTCCTTGTCGAGCTTACTCTTAGCGTCCGTGTATTTTTTCTGTACTGCAGCGTACTTTTCCTTGTACTCTTCCTTCCTCGTGATAGCAATCTGAAGTTTTTCACTGGTTTCCATTAACTGAGAACTCTCTGCATCTGCTCCCTGTCCAGTCTGGAGCTTAGTGATTTTGCGTTGCAGCCGGTCGTTGAGCCTCTTCTGCATAGTGAGATCATCTTCGAGCTCTTCTACTCGAGAGTTCTGCTCTTCAGCTTGGGTTTTCAGTTTCTCGAGAACTTTCTGATCGCTACTGATTGTTTCGGTGGCTGCTTGGTATCTCTTCTCCAGTATTTTGTAATCCTACGATACTTTAGTTCAGCTTCAAGGTCCTCATATATCAAGGCCTCAAGTATTTCGCTTACCCTTTGGATAGCTTGGGAATAAGTTGCTCCTTGGTCGATATAACCAACAGCATATGTCAATGCTTCAGTGATGTCTGTGGGAGAGGTTATATTTTCCTGTATGTTCTTGATAGAAGCATCTGAACCGCAGTAGAAGCAATTGAATAGTGTTCCGGTTTTGGAATGACCGGGAAGTGTTCTATTCATTATTATTAGTGTCCCCAAGAAGGTAATTCCTCTAGAAGCTTACGGATGTTGGACGTTTCCGCCATCGTGGTGAGTTGCCATTGCTTCAGAAAACAGCCTGATTTCGAGAAGAGCCAGGTTTTCAAGTGAGTAGAGTTACGAAACGCTTGACTTATTTAGTAGTGCATTTGCGATCACCCGTAGAAGGGTAGAGCCTTCTTATTATTCTGATCTTTGAGAACCCATGACTCTATTTTCTCACGGTATTTTCGAAAAGGTGGTTGAAGCGATGCACATATCTTCCCGTGATGCAACAGCGGCCCAACCCGCTCACGGGTTGAGAGCTGGCAAGGCGCTTTCCTTCCAAATCAAAGGCTTAATCAATACATTCCTCTTGCCAGCCTGACGTGTTATTTTCTAGAAATCAACGAGCATTGGGAAAAGGCGTGACAGATCTGCCTCATAATTTGATTGATAGGGTCTCCAACTGAGGGGAAAACTT
This sequence comes from Hymenoscyphus fructigenus, assembly GCA_001414455.1. Lineage (NCBI taxonomy): Eukaryota > Fungi > Ascomycota > Leotiomycetes > Helotiales > Helotiaceae > Hymenoscyphus > Hymenoscyphus fructigenus. The sequence goes on from LKUV01000163.1 coordinate 53,776, forward strand.
GGTGGCGTTGACGCTGCGGCTGAGCTACATGCTTGGGTAGCAATATTGCTTGACTGCTACACCATAAATGGCACATGAACGGCAAAGCTTCGTACAATACGAAATATTCACCATACTAGTTCGTTCATTCAACCTGATTTTCGTTTCATAACTCAATTCAGCGACACCTTTGGGCGTCTACATATTGGGTACACTCAATTCAAGACGTTTTTCCTATGCTTTGAGAAAAGGATACCAATTATGGATAACAGCAAGGCTGACATGAAACATCTTCAAGATTGACTGGTCCTCGATCTGTGCCACGGACTTACCATTTTGAGAGCTGGACTTTTCTATAGGTACACCTTTTGCTAAGGAATGTGTGAAATGATCTGAAACAATTACGTTCATTTATCTGAGAGGTTTAGAAGAATCAGAACTTTAATTCTGAGTTCTTTTGGATAGTTTCAGAGAATGAATGTGGTTGTGCTAGAATATCCGGAGCAATATAGGGAAGGAGATTCTTACAGAACAGTTGGTCAGAGAAAATCGCGATTGGTGATCATATAACTCCTTCTGGCATTCGAATATCCTCTGCCCTATTGAGTTAACTGCTATAATTATCGAATAAGAGTACTTTGCAATCAGAGATAGGATAGGCTTGAAGGGTACAGCCGGGTGAAACTTTTTGAATACTTCCTCCAATTTCGAATTTTGAGTCTAGCCTCGACGTGTCATAACTTTGAGACGGAAGAGGTTGATTTAGGTCGTGAGAGCGTGACCAAAGTTATCCAATACCTCGATGTGTAGGAAATGAAGGGTTTACGGAGTAGTACGGGTGATGAAGGCAGCGGAAGACTTCGGCGATGCGGGCTCGTCCTAGCCCCCTCTTTTTTGGAACTCGTGCGGAACGGACTTAACTCGTTTGTTCTCAACACCAACCACATTAATTCAACCTTTATTATTTTATACCTTATCATTTTATACACTGTTATTCCTGCCATCACGAATGAGCACAGAAAATCATGGATTGCTCACCGGAAGACATTCTTGTTGAGGAGGTTATCACTGTCGCACGACTTTGACTTGGAAAATCTGGATGCTGAAAGATTATGGCGTCATAGAAAATAGAGTGCAGTAAAATGAACTGTTTTCTGCAGAAACTGCTGAGTTACTCTTTTCTTATCGATTTCATGTTATATTTGCCATATGTATTTTCTTCATTTCACAGCGACGCGTGTTATCGCATGCAATGCACACACTCAATTCTTCGGGTCCTTCAATCACCTATTTTCCGAAGATTCTTGTTCCATTACTATCTCCTTTAGCCTCTCAGAGCGGTTTGCCTACCCCGCAATGGAGGAAAAAGCAAGAGCAAGGTTTTGATGGTGTGGCGATCATGTAGGTTACTTGTACTACTTACCGGGTTCTTCGCGATATCTACCTTCCATTCTTGTTATCGAGATAACTTCTCCTGCCTCACACCAGGAACCTGCGAATCGTCGGTCCTTGTATATACTGCATTTTATCTACACCCGTACCGCCGATCAGCGCTTTCCCTGCTCAAAATCGTTCCTTGGTACCAGTCATTTGTCGTGGTTCGACGCTGGCATACAATCTTGCATGCAGCCTGAAAACTTTCCAGTAATTAAAATGGTTGCCAAGTCGGTCTTCTGTTATCCATGCGGATTTCGTACCTGCCTCATAGGCACACAAACTATCATCGTGTCACTTATAAGGGCCGACCCCTCTTTTCTTTTTCCGTTCATCTTTTAATGCTTCTCGTGAGAACGAATTGCAGTCTTGTTAAAGATCCAATTCTGGTGGCAGGTTCAATTGAGTTTTGTTGCAAGATTCACTTGCTAGGACTATTAATTCGACTATTCACGTGGTATAGCGTGCTTTACTAGCGTGTACTAGCGTGTACTAGCGTGTTCAATAGGCATAAATAGCCGCACTCTTCTCTGATAGTAAGCTCTTTGCTATCCATCATCTCACATAACAAGTTTACTAAGTGTATTTTTGGTCAAGCTTTTACGTCCGCGAAACCAAAAATGCGATCATTTCTTGTCTTAACTGCAATTGCAGTTGCAATTGGCAGTGTCGTTGCCCCAAATCCAGCGGCATATGTCCCTCGAACATCAGCTACATCAGCTTCGCTGAAGGTTTTCGATGCACTACGCACAGTTCCCCAAGGATGGAAGAAATTAGATGCCCCAGCTCCTTCTGCTCGCCTCCGTCTGCGAATTGCGCTTCAAGAACCAAATCACGATCTGTTCGAGAAGACATTGTTTGCTGTTTCGGACCCGAGCCATCCCAAATATGGTCAACACCTTAAGCGCCATGAAGTTAAAGCACTCATCAAACCAAGAGCCGAATCCACTGAAGCTGTCCTTAATTGGCTTCGAGATTCTGGTGTTCCTGCAACTGACATCGAAAATGATGGTGAATGGGTCATTTTCTTCGTTCCTGTTTCAAAAGCAGAGAAAATGCTGGACACAAAGTTTAACTACTTCATCCAGACCGCGGATAAAAAGCAAACCAAGAAGATACGAACACTTCACTATTCAATCCCAGTGAATGTTGCGCCACACATTGCAATGATCCAACCAACGACTCGATTCGGACAAATGAAAGCAGATGCTAGCAATGTATTTATTGTCGAAGACTTCGATTCACATCCTCAGCCACCGGCACCTGAAGTTCCTCAGCTAGCAGTTGACCCCACCTGTGATTACAAAATCACTCCTGCGTGTCTCAGAGCAATGTACAACGTAGGGGATTACCGAGCTGATCCACTAGCGGGTTCCCTCTTGGGGGTTTGCGGATACCTCGACCAGTATGCGAAATACGAGGAACTTGCGGCATTCTTTACTCAATATGCTCCCTACGCCAAAGATCAGAATTTTAGCTACACTCTTGTCAATGGCGGCAAAGATACCCAAATTTCAGATTTCGATGACGTGGAAGCGAATTTGGATATTCAGTACGCGGCATCTCTTGGATACAAACAGAATATCACATACTACAGCACTGCTGGCAGAGGACCACTGGTTCCAGATCTTGATCAGCCAACTTTGGAAGACAACCAAAATGAACCATACCTGGAGTTTTTGACATATATGTTGGGACTAAGTGATGAGGAAATCCCTCAGACCATCACTACATCATATGGCGAGGATGAGCAGAGTGTCCCTGAATCGTATTCCACCAAAGTTTGTAATATGTTTGGAGAGTTAGGACTGAGAGGGGTTTCTATTCTTTTCAGCAGTGGAGATACTGGTGTAGGCAGTGCTTGCCAGACCAACGATGGAAAGAATACGACGAGATTTTTGCCAATTTTCCCAGCAGCTTGTCCTTATGTCACATCAGTGAGTCTTTTCGCCTCCCTACCAAATCACCTACTAACAAGCAATAGGTCGGTGGTACATACCATTACCCAGAAAGAGCAATTGCTTTTTCTTCGGGGGGTTTCAGTGATCGTTTCCCACGTCCTGCATATCAAGATGCAGCTGTCAAAGATTACCTCTCAATCTTGGGTGACCAATGGCAAGGTCTCTACAATCCAGAAGGAAGAGGATTTCCTGATATCGCTGCGCAAGGTTACAACTACTCAGTCATTGAAAGAACGGGCAATGGTACACTAGCAACCATAATGGTTGGTGGCACGAGGTATTTCCCCATCCTCTCTCCGTTCTCGAAATATGCCCGTGGTCGCCCTCGCGGTAGACAACAGAAGCAGCAGTAAATACTTCAGGCTCGTACCTGCCTACCTAGCTCATTGTCCCAACTTTATAGGGTAATGCAAGGTAATTAACCTAAATACTTGGGACAATTTAATATTTGTCTAGATGGCTTGGCACAATGAGCTATTTACTGCCGCCTTTCGTGTCTACTGCGAGGTCGCCATCCACCACTCTCTATCAAGCTAACACCACATAGTGCCTCCGCCCCGACAGTCGCAGGTATTGTATCCCTCCTAAACAACGCCCGTCTCCAGGTCGGCCAATCACCTCTCGGATTCCTCAATCCCTGGCTCTATTCTCAAGGCAAACCCGGCTTCAATGATATCACTATCGGAGGATCGAGAGGTTGTACTGGCCGCGATATATATTCGGGTCTTCCTGCTCCATATGTACCGTATGCGAGTTGGAATGCCACAACGGGCTGGGACCCTGTGACAGGTTTAGGTATGTGAAAGATTCTTTTCTTGAGGCTGTCTCGCCAACCCCCTTTCCGGCGTGTCTTGCCCTTCATCATAGACAGTCGAAAGCTAATGCGCTACCAGGCACTCCTGATTTCGGGAAGTTGTTAGCGTTGAGTACGCCATACAATAGCTTGCCGCAAATTCGTGGGTGTGCGGAGTCAGAATTCTGTTAGGTGGTTGAGGCTACTGGAAGATGAGTGAGAATGCGAGAGCAAATGGAAGGGACAAAAAACAAAAGTAAACACAAACCGAACGAAACATCATTGCAACACACTTCCCAAAATTCGAATAGTGCTTTGTGATTTCATGTTCTTGCCGCGGACGAGCCCATACGGCCGTTTCCCTAAAACTAGGCGTCGTCCCCTTTGTACCCTCTCGCTTAACGAAAAAAAAGTCTCTCAATTTCTCCCAAAAAATACCTTTAACAAAAAACCAGCTCTTTCCTTATTCCTCACTCACAACACCCTCACTCAGGGGAAAAATTCTTCCTTCAAAATACGAAAGATTATCCAGTACGCTCCAACGCTCCCTATCAAGGAGGATAAGGAGGATGTTGAATTACGAACCCCCATAAATTCTCCCTCTTTCTAGCCCCCCTAGAGAGGCAACCCCTCCCCCCTTCCCCCCGAGAAACCAGAAAGAAGGTTTTATAGCCATTTCGGACTTGCTCCCCTTAACTCGACCCAAGTGTGCAATGGCGAAGGAAGCGAAACTGTTAGTGATCGTTTGTGTGACCACCGCACCAGAAGGACTGGTGCTTGTTTCGCTGATATTTTACTTAGTTGTGATTATAGATTAATGGCTGGTGGGGTGGGTCTGGGGTGAAATCCGGGGTGAGAGGTTGGTATGTTGACCAATGGATGTATGAGGCAGACGAGGATGATGGAGGGAGATCGGATATCACGACTCGGTTGGTGGGAGGGTTGGTAATGAAGGATGCTTTGGATTGGATTGTGAAGTGTCTGGCCGTCGTATCATTGCTGTGTCTTCAAATATACCGTCGCTCGCTCTCTTGGGTGGTTTGTGTGGCCATTGATGAGTATGGCACAATGCCGAAAGAAGAGAAGCTCTCCGTCGCAAGCAAGATCAGGAAATAATCGCGGTGGCAAAAGGTACAGTCAACAGCGAGGCAGGTTGTATCTGCAGTGCAGTTCAAACTCGGTTTCCCCGATTCTTGGTCGCATCTTCCTCTCGAGAGGGATTGCAACCCTCGAAGTGGAACGTACCTTCCTCCTGGTGAAAACGAGACGAAAATTGAAGACGGGCTAGTTCTAGGGCGCGCTGGGAGGTGATGGGATGGACTGATTCTTGGTATAGAAGTAGAGTGGTCGATCGCCATATAATTGTAGGACCCGTTTTCTAAGAGAAATCTGAACATTCTCTTGGGACCTTGGGTGAAATGAGATGGGGTTTTATGATCGCTAGGTACCTAGGGGAGATTTTGATAAAAAGGCAAGAGCGAATTGATGGGATCCACGGTAAGATTGCGGACCCTAGTTATTAGTCGCATCTTCGTTCCTTAAAGGAGAATGGGGGCTTACTCAACCGTGGCATGCCGGGTATACGGCGGTTGTGAGTTAATACTGCTGTACGTGGGTTGTAAAACTGACAACTATGATGTGTTAGTTGTAGCTTCGTTGTAAGCTGAATTAGTTATAAGGCTTGTAATACGTATAGAGAGAGACAGTTGTCTATTTATAATAGTTGTAGATACAAGTAGTTTAGAGAATTGCAATAGTTTTATTTTACAACCCTGGTATAACTGTTATATAGAGACAACACTTGTACAACTCTTGTAAACCTTGGAATCTTCTTAGGACTTCTCAGGACTATCTAAACCTACTTAGCAAGTACTTGGGATGTCTGAAGTGGTATAAAGTTCTACGTTCCTAGAAAATACATATTTAATTCGACCGATTTAGGGAAAACTTCCTCAGGGGTGTGTGTGCAGGGCTATGGTGTGTAGTTGGAGTGCGAGCATATGAGGGGTCGATGGTGATAGGCTCCTGGGCGTACGCCTCTATATGCTATGTACTACTGAGTAATGTAGGTGGTACGTGTGTACTATGGACCGGATTATCCTTACCCTGTAACCCTTGTGCAACTGCTATACCACGGTTAAGGTAATTATAGCGGTTTATTACTACAACTAACCTAAAACTATAACCTAGACCTCTCTACCTATTAAGACACTTCTTTTGTAGCTATTTCAGAGCTCTACAAAAGTTATAAGCGTCGAAGCCGCCGCGTACCCGTCGTGCTACAGTTGAGTAAACCCCCATTCTCCTTTAAGGTTCTTTCCAGACCATTGGAACCCCCCAAGTCATCACTGAACGTGCTTGCCATTTTTTCCCAGCCCATGGGTCACTACTTGGAGGGAAGGAGCGACTACAAGTCGTCAGCAAACTTTTCACCTCAACTTAAACCATCAATTCCAGTGGATAAGTAGGCAAGGCATTTTCCGACTTAAGCCATCTTGACAAACCTTTGAGGTTTTGGGGTTTCGTGAGGTTGCCTTCATGCTATGTTAAGGTGAAAATTGCGAGAAAAGGGTCTCGGGATTTGAACAATACGGGCGGCCTTTGGACGTTCAACAGAGCGTTTTGTCTAAATGTTATCAACTGGGGAAGAAAACAAGGGCGTTGAAGTGAGGGTGAGCGATTGGGCCGAGGCTCAAAAACGACCTGCCTATTCGGGTACCCTCCTCACCGCAATAACCTCAAGAAACTTGGGAACATATAGGAGTTTCAAGTAAGAGTTTAGAAGTTCGGTCTATATATTAGGGTTACTAAGGAGTGTACGTTAAACCAAAGCGTAGTCTTCCATTTCTCAATTGGGTAGCTGTCGATCGACCCGGTCCTCCCTCTTGTAGGTGCCTTGTGATTCGCAGATGGAAAGATCCTTGTTGATGCAGTCATCTTTTGGTGGAGGAGCATGTTCAGTTCTGGTACATTCGCTCATTTCAGTCTATTTTGCATATGAGCAACTCAACGGTGTATTGCTACTCTCACTCGACATGACGAGAAGATCAGCTCCAAGATCTCATAATGGTTGCTTAAGTTGCAAGTAGGAAGACTCCAACTTCAGCATATCAATCCAATTTCTAATGAATCCTAGGCAAAAGAAAGTGAGGTGTGATGCGACCGAGGAGAATGCAAAACGCATTTGCAATCGGTGCCTACGGTCCGGTTCAGAGTGTAATTGGAGTCCAAGATTAGCTCTGACCGCTGGTGCTGCTGGCTCATTTCACTCATTTTCGGTTGGAGAAAAGAATAAGCCACCGTCAGAATCTATTCCAAAATACGGAGCACGATGCCAAGGAATTTTGAATGCGGAGTTATCTTCTGGGTTGGTTGTTTTTTCGTATTCTTACTCCAATTAAAATCTAACTTCGTTCCAGGAAACCCAAAAGAACTCTGAACAAAAAGACGCCTAAGATTCGTGAAACTCAACAAGCAATGGATTTAGAAATTCAAACCCCTTTGGACCGTTCGAGAAAGATTACTCACGCCATACTACAGCGAACTACCGGTCTTTCCCATCAAGCCCCCGGGGATGAGAATGAACGTCGTCTCTATCACTATTGGCGAGTCGAAGCTGCGCCAGATATATTTGGCCACGCTAACGATGCTTTCTGGGATGGCTCAATTCTATTGTGGGGGCACGAAGAGCCTGTTATCCGATCTACAATAGTTGCATTGGCTTCATTTCATCGAAATTTTATGTTCAGAGAAACCGATATACCAAATTCCAATCATTCCCTTCATCATTACAATAAAGCCATAAAAGCGCTTACAAATATCTTGGAAAGTTCCCAAAAACCATCTTTACAGGTTGTACTCTGTTCCTGTTTATTCTTTTATCGCATTGAGGGAATAAGGGGCGAAGACGAGGCAAGGAAAAAACATATGCAAGCGGGTTTGGCAATCATCAAGGGTGCAACACCCGAAGAGTTGGAGGAGGTTTCTCCCTCTATCATGGAGATATTTACTCTTTTGGATATAGCCAATTCCTACTGGAGCGCATTTCAGACTCCTTGCCAACTGGTCTCCACAACAAACAGCGAACGATCGGGAATAGAATCCTGCGTCCCAGCTGAATTTCCAAAGACCCAAGCTGCATCCTTCGTCCTTGCAAAACTAGCGAATTGGGGGTTGCAATTTTTCCACTCTCCAACGCCAAAAAATGATCCAGAGGCGACGAAACAAGAAGCTTCTCACCTACAAGCAGAATACGAACGGTGGGAGCATGCATTCATGCCTTTAAAGAAAAAGTACATTGACTCCAGACCCATCACTCACCTCAGCGAAACAATATCAGCAATTGGACTGTACTTAGCTTTCCTAAACACAAGAATCTGCGCCTTCTCCGAATCCAGAGCCCTTACTCCCAACGACGCTGATTGCGAATTGAACCCAGACTTCAACAAGATGTTACTGATGATCGAAACCCTGATTTCAATATATAAATCCCAAGGATCAGGGATATTACACCCTAGATCTCTTTTCTTCGTTAGAGGTGTAGTTACCAGTACCATTCTCGTTGCCACCAACACAAAGAATGAATGTACTTTAGCGAGAGCATTGAAAGTCATGGATGATTGGCCGGTTGTTGGGGGGTTTTATGATGGAGGCACAAGGGGCGTTAAGGGGACTATGGAGCTTGCTATGAAGATTGCCACACTTGCTGGACCTTTGTCGGATAATGATTTGGGGCGGTTACAAGAAAAATGGTTATATTTAGAGAGCATGAAGTTAGATGATAGGACGAATCTCCGGATGTGGGGGAAGTTGACGAAATTGGAGTGTTAAATGTGTAGAGTAACCGGGCTCTACTCTACCGAGTAACTCTTGAGTAGTGGAGTAGTTTTTGAATACGGTGGACGAAAACCAAATTGGGAAACCTGCTATACAAGAGCTCTTTTGCCTTGCTTTTCGAATAAGCTACCCATCTTTATCCTAGAAGGGTTAAATATATCCCGAAAAATGACCGTCAGGTGATACACATACACAGAAATCAAATAACAAAATGAATTGAAAACATTAAAATTCACCAAATAAACCCGAGTAGAGATCATAATCTCAAATATTCACATTCCCGCACACAACTAAATGCGTGCAACGAAGAATAATCAAATTACTCTACACTTGAAGAATCAGAAGAAGAAATATGCAAAGTAGCCCCCACCCGGAACCCCTATAAGTCAAAACGCTATAGACAAACCCAACCCGACCTAGCGCCCATATGCTATATTGCTCTCTTCTCAAGCTGCTCTTCTAGCAGTCGTACTCATCAAAGTGATCTTTTTAGCTTTTTTCTTTTTGCCTTGGCCCCCACCAGTAGTGATGGGGACCACACTTGCGCTACTCTCGCCATTCAATGACGCTGCTTGGACTCGTGCGATCAGGTCGTTCTCCGCCTGTAACTCGTGTTCCCAGGATTGCAACCATCCATCACCAGTATCATTCCGTGCCGGTTGAGCATTGAACTCCGGCGATGAAGGAGCCCTCATTGCAGTTCCCCAGACCGTCTTCGGAGCACTTGGGCTCGTGGAAGGAGAGGCAAGGGTGGCAAATGAAGACCCTTGACGCGATGGCCAGGGAGGAGACGAGTTATTTGGATCGAAGGATGACGAGGCCAATGTATGAAAATCTTCCTGAGAGTAATTTTCCGCATAATCAGTTGGTCGTTTCCTTCTCGCGTTTGCCCATCTGGCATCATCTTCCGCCTTCTCAGCTCGTACCCTATCTTTCTCTTCTCGGTTTTCCTTATCTCTGTTTCGCTTTCTCCTCTTCTCGATCTCGGTTTTGAATTGGTCTAGGATATCAGGAGCTACTACGTCCGTCCAATTACATTCTAGAAAGCCGACCTCGCAGCCATACGGAAGGTGAGAAAGATATTTGGTTCGTTTTCGTAATTCGTCGTCCATTATATTGCCAGTAGAAATGCGCTCAACGCGGGGAAGAAGGGTTGATGGAAAGGATGCAAAATTTCCGAAAGCTGATTTAAGGATCCGGATATCAAGTGGTGCAAGGTAATAATGAAGGAGGGATTGATAGAAAAAGTAGGGCGCATCAGGGTGGTGTGCTTCGCTCAAAGTACGAGAACGTGGTTTTGAGGTGACTGGAAGTGCTTTTTGTTCGGTGACATTGCCATTAACCGCGGTAGACTCTGGGGTCGACAGTCCAGGTGAGCTGTTGGACGCATCCACTCCTGATTTTAGAGAATTTTGATATAAATACATTTCCGGCGCCTCTTCGATAGCTGTGAATTGTATGGGTAACCTCTTTGGCTTCTTCTCGGTCGGTTCCTTTGGTGTGGGAGGTGGGTTTCCGATTCCTTGAACCTTTTCCTTGGCCTCCTTGACAGCATTTACGGCCTTTCTCGTCCACTCAGGCTCTTCTCCAAACATCAATTCATCCTCCGTCTCTTGCCTCTGAAGCTCCTCAATCTCGTTGTCGAATTGTGTTATCATGTAATCCTCACTTCCCTTCATAATCCGTGCATAATCCATTACTTCCGCAGCGAAATACCATGGAATATCTTCCGATTTACCAAGAACATCGGCCCCATCACGAGGTAAGGCGAGAGTACTTCCGGGTTGTCGCATAACAAGCCGCAAAACCACATCATCTCCTTCTCTGAGAGCTGCCCCCTCTTGTCCAGTATACCATCTCACAGGCCTTGTCTCTGAAATATACACTGAATCCCAACATATCGGACATTTCTTCCATCGCGCCTTCTTTTCCGGAACAGGATTTGCGTCATCGGTAGAGTGCATGTATCGAATGAGGCATGGTAGACAGAATATATGCCCGCATTTCGCCATCCTAGGTGCGACTGGATGGGAGAGACAAATTGGACATGATGCCTCCTGAGATACCGAGGAAGCAAGTATTTGAAGAACATCGTTCCAGTCGAGATGTTGGTCGGCGTTGACGGCTTGAGGTTTGTAATCTCCATTGGGCTTGACGATAAAGCGGTAATTCGCGTGTATATACCTGATATTGTTAGGAATGATAAACACGCGAAGGTTTATGAAATTTACCTTGCTTTATCACTGGAATGGTGACCGGATCCAATGCCATATGTATTACCCCGTCGTGTTCCCCTCGCCATGGTGTTACGGTAGTCTTGGGGTCGTGGCGGAAGAGAAAAGTTCATAAGGTGAGTGATAGACGTCTGACCCCTCCGGCCATTCGCGTTTCTCATAGCTCCCTGTTCATATTAGCTTATAAATCCCATGAGGGAGATATTAGTCTCACTGCTTCTGCCATTGTGTCCTCGTCTATGAACCTCGACTTCTTGGAGTTCTTGTGTTGCTTCTTGTGACTTTGGTTGTTTCGGGATGTGGCATGAATGGGAATTGACTGTTGACCCGAACGCCTCGAGCCGGATTCAAAGCTAGGGGATGTGATCTGAGAGTGTTGTTGCTGTAGAGGCGAATAGGACGAGGAAGTATTGATCACTTTCCCTCCGGAGGTAGAGGCGTTTGGAGAAGCCGAATTCATGGTCATCCACAATGTTTCCCCAAACAGAATACCGCTGGCATGAAAACGAGATGCCGCGAGAATTGACGAGCAGCTTAATATGGTCCCGGTTGACGTCAAGCTTCCGGCCACTCGAGTCGATTGTGGATGGGGTGAGGTGATGGGTATTGGGTCGGGATGGCGATTATTCAGGAAATGAGGGGGTACAGGTAACGGGCGGTGCGGTCATCGAAGGCGTAGATTGGAGATTCTCCTCGATTCTTCGGATTAGAGATGGGGTTCTCAGCCCCAGATGAGACGCTGGGATGGTGATATGACGATTATTTGAGAAGGCAAATACACAGCAGTTGAGTGCTGGGTGAGCACTGACACAAGTTAGGAGGGGAGTCACTGAGAGTCTCGTCCAGGATCAACCTAAGACTCCGGGATGCGGGGCGAGTCTTGCACGTGATAAGCTTGGAAGACCACCTGGGCTTTCTTGGAGACAGGCAAGGCTAGGTAGCAATTTCTAGTCCTCCGACGAGCTTCCCATCTGTTCAATGTCATGACTATCCTCCTTGCCAAACTATTCACCATCTGCGTAAGCTGATATCCCGAGACAATTATCTGGCTTCAAGGAGAGATACGAGATAGCGATACAGCAACGTGTTCCCTGGATACGTCTACCTCAACACCAGCCGATAGCCAATTAGTCCAACCCCAACATTTACAATTGCCAGAAGCTCTTCGGCATCTCGACACCTTCACAACCTCACGCAGACTGGTGAAGCTGCAACCACCCACCCCGCATCGATTTACGAACCGCAAACATGGCGGCGCCACAAGAGGGTTATCCAGGCCCAGGTCAAGGCTATCCGGCCCCAGATCCTTATGAGCAACAACAGAGCCCAGCGCAACCTGGCTTTGGAACCACATCGCCACCCCCTCAACCCGGGCAAGCCGAACACGATGGAGGAAAGAAGAAGAAGAGAGGTTATGCGGCGCAAGCTTATGACTTTGGAGCGGGAGCGAATTCGGCTTTGGGAGGACAACCGCAGGGAGGCGGTCAATTTCAACCTCCAGGCCAAGCTCCAGCATATGGCGGTGGATATGCTGCACCAGATGCCCAACCAGCATACGGACAGCCTCAGTACGGAGCCCCCGTTGGAGCCCCAATTCCAGGACAACAACCAGCCCCATATGGAGGTGTTGGGCAACCTCAGTACGGCGGTGTGGGTTATCAACCACCAGATGCAGGATATCCAGGTCCTGGAGCACCAGCGGGTGGCATTGCTGGAATCACACAGGGAATGGGACAGATGGGAGTAGGAGCACAACCTCAAGCTCAACCTCAGCAAGTCCCAGGTCGGCCAGCAGCCTTGAACCAGTTATACCCCACAGACCTTTTGAATCAGCCTTTCAATGTGGCAGAACTTGATCTACCACCTCCTGCGATTATTTTGCCCCAGAATGTAAGTTTTAATATGCGGAGGGAGAGAAAATTCAAAATACTGATTTTCTCCCATAGTCCAGTGTTACTCCTTCACCAGATGCGAACTGCCCTCCAAAATACGTCCGCTCAACTCTTAATGCTGTTCCAACTACACATTCCCTACTCAAGAAGTCAAAACTGCCGTTCGCGCTCGTTATTCAGCCATACACATCTTTACACGATGTAGATGATCCAGTTCCAATTGTCCAAGATCAAGTTATTTCACGTTGTCGAAGATGTCGATCATACATAAATCCTTACGTCACATTCTTGGATCATGGACATAGATGGAGATGTAACATGTGCAACCTTACAAACGATGTTCCCCAAGCTTTTGACTGGGATGCAGCTGCTCAGAAAAGTGTTGATAGATGGCAAAGGCCTGAACTTAACCACGCAGTTGTTGAATTTGTCGCCCCCCAAGAATATATGGTCCGACCACCACAACCCCTCGTCTACCTTTTCTTGTTCGATGTTAGTTACGCATCAGTATCCTGTGGTCTTCTCGCAACTAGCGCCCGTACAATTTTGGACAGTTTAAATAGGATACCAAATGCCGATCGAAGAACTCGTGTCGGTTTCATGGCTGTGGATTCTAGCTTACACTACTTTGCCGTACCAAAAGATACGGATGAGAATGGCGAGACCAATATGCTTGTTGTCAGCGATCTCGAGGAACCTTTCTTGCCAATTCCACAGGAGCTTTTGGTGCCATTATCGGAAAGCCGACTCAGTGTTGAGAAATTTTTGACTGCACTTCCATCCATGTTCCAAGCCAATCAGAACAATGGCTCTTGTATGGGGTCTGCTTTGAGAGCTGGTCACAAGCTTATATCCCCACTCGGAGGCAAGATTGTTGTTATCACAGCATCCTTGCCAAATGTGGGCTATGGCAAACTTGAAATGAGAGAAGACAAGAAGCTCTTGGGAACAACCAAAGAGAGCGCTTTACTTCAGACCGGAAACAGCTTCTACAAAAGTTTCGCTGTGGAATGCTCGAAGAATCAAGTTTCGATCGATATGTTCCTGTTCTCATCCCAATACCAGGATGTCGCATCGCTAAGCAACCTCCCAAGATATACCGGAGGACAAACCTACTTTTATCCGGGATGGAATGCAGGAAGAAGCGAGGATGCAATCAAGTTTGCGACAGAATTCAGTGACTACTTGTCTGCTGAGATTGGTCTCGAGGCTGTTCTTCGTGTTCGTGCTACAACCGGATTGCGCATGAGCACGTTCTATGGTAATTTCTTCAACCGAAGTTCAGATCTTTGCGCTTTCCCAGCTTTCCCAAGAGATCAGAGCTATGTTGTCGAAGTAGCTATTGACGAGAGCTTAACGAAGAACTTTGTTTGCATGCAAACTGCTGTTCTACACACCACCAGCAATGGGGAGAGACGAATCAGAGTAATGACTTTGTCACTGCCTACAACTACAAACCTTGCTGATGTCTATGCCTCTGCTGATCAATGCGCCATCACAACATTCTTCAGTCATAAGGCTGTCGAGCGCGCACTTAGCAGTGGTCTTGAGCCAGCTAGAGAGGCACTCCAGTCCAAGCTTATTGAGCTTTTGCAGACTTTCAAGAAAGAGCTGGCTGGCGGAAACATGGGAGGAGGCGGTTTGCAGTTTCCCGGCAATCTCCGTGGCTTGCCAGTCTTGTTCTTGGGCCTCATCAAGAACGTGGGTCTTCGAAAATCCGCACAGATTCCATCAGATCTTCGATCGGCCGCTCTTTGCCAGCTTTCAACGCTCCCTCTACCACTTCTAATGCAATACATCTACCCACGCCTCTACTCGTTGCATGATATGCCTGATAACGCTGGTATTCCTGACCCAGAAACCAGCCAAATCGTTCTACCACCTCCTCACAACTTGTCCTCGGAACGACTTGTTCCATATGGACTATATCTTATTGACGACGGACAAACTCAATTTTTGTGGGTTGGACGAGATGCGGTACCCCAGCTTCTTGCCGATGTATTTGATGTTCCTGATCGAACTAAGCTCAAGGTTGGCAAGAGCTCCCTCCCAGAACTGGACAACGATTTCAACGAGCGAGTACGTGCCGTGGTTCAGAAGAGTCGCGACTACCGGTCCCGTGGCGTTGGCAGCATTATTGTGCCGCATTTGTATGTGATTCGGGAAGACGGAGATCCAAGTCTGAAGTTGTGGGCTCAGACATTGTTGGTTGAGGACCGGGCGGATCAAGGGATGAGCTTCCAGCAGTTTATGGGAACTCTACGAGAAAAGGTGAGCTAAAGTCCCGACAGGGCCCTGTTATGAAGCCATGGCCTCGTGCTGATGCAATACTTTGATCAGGTCGTACAATGATGATATTCGGAGAACGGAATGCCAACGTTTTGTAGCACTATAGAAAACAAAATATCTATCCTAGTTGAAGCAGCGCTTGTTTGGCGGTTGCTAAAATCCATGTCTTATGACTCTTTGCAACATGTTTTTCTCTCTAAATGATATGACATGTTAATTAAAGGCTGTTAGCCCTTGCTACTAACAGATGCTAACTAACATAACCCTCGCCACTTTTGATTTTTCCAGACATCGTGCAATCTGCAAAACCTCCACCTCAATTCACTTTCAATTGAGGTTGAGGAATCACAATCATCTTGCTTTCGATATTCATATATGATTATCAACCCGAAAAAGGGGTGATTCTCTAGCTTCTGTAGCTGAGCCCTGCCAGTAGAGTTGAATGGTTGTTAGTGCCTGAGGCTCCACAATTTTATTGTCTTCCGGAATTATCGACTTGACTTGCGACAACCACCAAAGGATACCACCCCAACATCGTCGTCTATCTAACACCTGCGAGCACCCTTCGTTCTCACGCCATCTCATCCTGGAACTTGGAAACCTCGATGCACGGATTACGAATAGCGACATCCTCTTTATCCCTCACCAAGTCGCTCCAGCTTCCACGCGCACCGGCCCCTCCCCGAACGCGCTCATCGTGACTGCATTTCGCAGCCTCATCTCGACTCCCACGCCGGCATGATGAACGGTCGTCATCTGCCGGCAGGGCAAGGCATGCCGTCAGATGGGAGAAGACGGCAGTATATCCAAAATCAAAATCAGCATCAGCACCAGCAATACCCCCAACCGCAAATGTACAATGCCTATATGAATCCGTACATGGGGAACGCGAATTACTACCCACAACACCTTCCCCCACAACAATATCACAACCCAATTCACCAGAACCAGAACCATTACAACCCATACCCTCCTCCATATGTGCGATCACCGCCTCCGCCAATGCAGCACTATGCTCACCCACCAATGCCACAACAACAGCAGCAGCCCCAGCAGCAACAATATACTCACACTCCACGACCTCAGCAATCCCCCGCCGTAGTCTCAACGCCCTACCAAGCCCCTTCACAGACACCATCTTCCACCCAGTCAACGCATACAGTCCCTGGACCAATGACACCTCCAACTCCTCATACTGAGTTGAGTGCTGTGCCAGCAACTCCGCCGCGGGATTCCCCACGCGACCCTTTCAGAGCTCCAGTAAGTCCAACTCATGTTTTTACCTTATGTAACCTTTAACAATGAACAGTTACCTTGGCTATCACACCCCGACACACCATGGCCGACCAGAAGACCGCGAAGGAAGAGAAAACAGAGTGGGGAACTATCTAAGCATTCTGTCGAGCTCCCCAGTATTCAACAAGCCACAAACGGCGAGGCTGAAGTACCTACACCCGCCGAGGTAGCTGTTCCTCGCCCCGAGACACCTTCCACCAGCCAACCACACTCTGATGGAACAGATTCAACCAACCCTACCACGCCTTCTTCGAGTACCCAAGCACCTTTACCTGCTGCCCGAGATACTACACCTGTCGCACCAAAGTCTGCTCAAAAGGTCAGGGTCCCTGCCATTCCAGTCGTGCCCGCATTACCAAAGGCATCACCACGAGCTGCAGCGAAACAAACTCCAGAGAAGACAAATGAGGACGCCTCGGTAGAGCAAAGTCAAGGAGCTGCCCAAGATGAAACCAAAGCCGTTGCCTCCGAGGGCCAAGCTGCTGCAACTGATGGTGGGCACATTGAAACTCCTACCCCAACTCCAGCTCCTAAAGCTTGGTCGACACCAAAGCTATGGGCAGGTCTCTTTAACCCCAATGCGGAGACAAGTAGTGCTACGTCTGGTGATTCCGGACGAGCCACTGGGCAGAGTTTCGGCAAGGCAAATACTGAGTCTGTAGCTGAGGCCTTGAGGTCTTTCAGTGCCGTCTCTAGTGATTCAAAGGTTTCGTTTCTTAAGCCGCGTGGTCTAATCAATACCGGCAACATGTGTTATATGAATTCCGTAAGCTACTTTCCCATGCTCTCTTGGTTTTATACTAATACTTCATAGGTTCTTCAAGTTCTTGTCTCTTGTACTCCATTTTTTACCTTTCTGGATCAAATTGGGAAGCGTGCCACTCATAGTTTCAAGAGTGAAACTCCTTTAATTGACGCTATGATCATGTTTATGCGAGAATATCCCATAATAGATTCTGCCGCAACTGTCGAAAAGTTACGATTACGATTGAAGGAGGGAGAACTTGAGGAATATGGTGAAGCATTTACACCTGATTTCGTATACGATGTTATCAAGCGTCTACCGAGATTTTCAAGCATGCGTCGCGGTCATCAACAAGACGCCGAGGAATTTTTGGGTTTCCTACTCGAGGGTCTTCACGATGAGTGTGTGCAAGTCATGCAAGCCAGTGCATCCAATGCTACCTCAGCCATGGCTACACCGACTAACGGCCCATCCTCCCCTACAAGTGAGGTTGCAGGTAATACGGATTTGGCAGCTGGAAAAGAGAATGGGTGGCTCGAGGTTGGTCCAAAGCAAAAGGCTGCTGTGACCCGATCTTCGGGGGCGATCATCACAAGTTCGCCAATTACAAAGATATTTGGAGGAAAACTCAGGTCCGAACTTCGCGTCCCTGGTCTCCAGGACTCCGTCACTCTCGAGCCATACCAACCATTGCAACTTGATATTGGGGCACCCAACGTTAACAATATTGTTGACGCATTGAAGGGCCTTACTCGGTCTGAAGCACTCCATGGAGATTTCAAATCGCCAAAGGGACCTAATGTCACTGCCACCAAGCAAGTGTTCATCGAAACTGTCCCACCTGTTCTCATTCTTCACCTGAAGCGTTTCCAATACGACAATGCTGGTGGCACTCAAAAGATTTGGAAGAAGGTCGGATATCCATTGGAGCTTGAGATTCCCAAGGAGGTCTTCAATCGACAACAACGCAACAAGTATGCTCACGGTGGTCTACCAAAGTATAGATTGACTGCTGTGGTTTACCACCACGGTAAAAACGCCAGTGGAGGGCATTACACTGTTGACGTTCGACGACAAGATGGCCGCGAGTGGATCAGACTGGATGATACAGTCATTCGACGTGTGAGAAGTGAGGATGTTGCTGAAGGGGGCAGTGAGGAGGACCCAAAGGTTCTCGCCGCTGCATTGGAAGCCCACAAGAAAGACACACCAACGAATGGGAACATGTTTGCAACCATCGACGATGCGGAAGATTCTGTGGGTGAGCAAGGCTGGAAACAGGCAAGTGGGCCAGGCAAGAAATGGTCCAGTGTCGTCAACGGGGCTTCGACCCCCAAGGCCAAGACGGCGGACAAGTCCTCGATCAAAGACAATAAGGTTGCGTACCTGTTGTTTTACCAAAAAATATAATGACCTATTGGAAATCTTCGGGAATGGGATTTGAACAAGAAAAAATAGCAGTCGTAAGCCACCTCGCCATTGATACAGACAGATCACTGCGATATAGAGGCCGAGACTGCGAGGGGCAGGTATTTGGAAAATAGTGGTTGGGGTTTGAGTTGAGGTAGGCACAGTGAGAAAGACAGGCTGCTGTACTACCTGGGCTCGAGGTTTTGCTACCAAAATTCAACTTAGAAAGGCATCGGCGAAGAAGCTTTTACGCAAGGGGCGTAATGAAAAAAGGGTTTTGTCTGACTATCTGTCTATAAAAGCAAGGATTCTATGGTGGGGGGGGGGGGGGGGGGGGGGGGTGGGGGGGGGGGGGGGGGGTTGGGTTGGTTTGTTTTCAGTTGTGGGTCGCCTTTTCTCTGTTGATTGTTGGGACTTCTTTGGTTCTCTTTATTGGACTGGGGGTCTTCGATGATTGATGGGATGGTGGATGCGATGATGATAAATAAAAGTTTTTTAAGTCTACTGCTTTGCGGACTGTGGGTGATGTGAGTGATGAGCTTTAGGAGTGGGGACGTGGAAGAACTAATTGTCACATGTCAAAAAAAACTAAAATTAAGTCTAGTTGCCTTGATTATTCAAAAAATTCGAGGAGGAAAGTCTGTTACACATTTATCTTACAAATCTCTCTGAATAACCCTATGATAACAAGCAGTATTTTCAACAACCCATCGCTCCAACATGCCCCAATCCTTAGACAGAAAAAGTGGCAGTGTTCGTACTTGCCTACATGGCTCGTTGTTCTAACTATCTAGGGCAATCTAAAGTGATTACCCTAGATACTTTGAACATCACAGCCTTCTCCAAACTGCTTACATTTTGCACCTTTCATCCCTCCTCTTGAAAACCAAGTTGAGCCAGCTTCGTATTGCGAGTTCAACAGCCCAACTCCTACCGCCAAATATTCTAGACGCAAGATTTGCTCGATTGTCCGAGTTCTAATGATGTGAGAAACCCAAAAAACAAGAATTTGGCATGTTCTTCAAGTCTCTTGTCAGAATAAAGCAAAGCTGCTTGGAAGGCGTATAGATTCTGGCACCTTGTTAATTCATCAAAATCCCATAGAAAGAGCAAGTGCTATCTCTTCAAAAGACTTCCCCACATTGAAGTGCAGTGGCCGGTTTTTGCTTAGGACAATCTCTGGGAGGACATGCTTAGCTTTATGGTTCTGGTGGTGAGGCTTGGTGGGGTAGGCACGACTGCGACATAAAGAGCCTAGACAGACAGAAGGCTAGATGAAGTCGTTCCTTCCCTACTAGGTTGGCTCAACCATATCGGTGATGAACAAGACGACACTTGTCTTCATAAAGGAGAGAATACCTATCTATGCTTTCTTGCCATTGGGGTCCGTTCCAAAACGATGGATTGGCGAAGGGGCTGCACAGCGCAAGTACCAAATTTCTTATGGCACCAGAACGAGACATTGCCTTGTAATCAAACTTTTGAATGCCCAAATCAATCCTACTGTCGCAGCAACATTGAGAGATGATTTGTATGATTGGAGAGAGATGAGAGTAGCATAAGGTTAGCACAATAGCCTTGTTGCGCTTCCAAAGCAGAATCCAAGGGGCCATAGTCACTCTACCCCCGCGATTCGTTTTCGACGAGAAGAAAGCAGATATATGGGAATGGCGAAGGGGTGGGGGGGGAGGGGGAGGGGGAGGGGGATGGGGTTATACTCTAGAGATGGGTCCGTCGTCGTCGTGGTGACTCATGATTCGAAGTCAAGGAGGAAGGAGCGACCTCGAGGCGTTGGTGTTGTGAGTAAGCGACCATGAGTCCAAAGGGAAGGAACGACCGTTGACTTTGAACTCGCGGGCGACCTCGACCAAGCTGAGACATGCCAGATGGGAGTTAAATATTCGTGCCTTCCATTCAAAGACTGGACGCCTTGCAAGTGTTCGTCAGTTTGTATAAGTTCTTGGTGCGGGGATCTCTGGTACAATTTTAACATTTCTCCAAATACTTTAGAACAATGGAACTTGATAGTTCTCAATACACAGGGTAATATTTTAAATAGTTCCAAGTATCTTAATTAGTTGGATTATGCTAAATATCTAGAATAACGAGGGCTGTTCTACTGACCTTGTTTTTGCCCACCAGGAGACCTACTCATATTTAGGATTCCATATCTGCGATCCACCTACTCATCAATGGCCTCACAAGCCCCTCTTCCTTCAAAACCGGATATTTCTCAATATAATGACATCTCACTCTCTCCAAATCGAATGTCAATTTACTCCTGATCCACTCGTGTTCACACACCTCCCCTAGAAGACAAGTGAGTCAGTTATCGCCTATGTAAGAATGTCTGGGGGTCCCGGGTTTCGACATAAACCTTTGTTATGATTCGGGAATATCAGAGGGCAGGAGGGAAAAGAAAGGCAGAAAGGGAGCGGGAGAATAAAGTCGTCATCACTTACAATTGTTAATAATCTTCACAACTTCCCTTCCTGTCTCTACGGGATTTTTCCTCCATCTCCAAACACGAAGATTTCCACCTTGTTCATAATCATCGTCCTCCCAACAGTCATTTACATCGTCCCATACATAATCTCTTTCCGCATCCACGAACAAGGCAGAGGCCAACTCAATAGCGAGGAAATCCGGGAGAGTCATATTTTCGTGAACCCTTCCCAAAATGCAAGCGACTCTATGTTCGAGTTCTACGTGAAGAAATCCTTTCACTTCTTCCGTCACTATCTTGAAATTGTCATGGTATGGCAACCCAGGCTTGGCTATTTCCACGATAAATTCCTTCCAAATATCAACCATCGTTTCCAGCTCGGTATCAGTTGCGTCTGGTTCAAGGGTACATGGTAGGTTATGTAAACGATACTTCAAGGTTGATGGTAGATTGGTTAGCTTGCGGTTCTTATCACGTTGCCATTCCGGCGTTCGTAGATCGTCGAGAAGCTTGATTATCCGGTCCAGGATGGGCTTTTCTCTTTCCTGCCAGTCTTTTAGGTCCTCGGCATCAGGGCGGACCCCAATACTAATTGCGTCCATAATTTCATCAAAGCCATACGGTGTAGGGTTTATATATAAGAGGGCTTTAGCCAGCTCAAACACATAATCCTGCAAGGTGGGAGAAAAATCGTCCAGAGGTCGTTCGCTGGGTAGAGAAGCGAACTCAAACCCTTGATATGAATAAAGCGAGTCCTTGTGGCCGAAAAGAGAGAGCCAGTGTTTTGCCTCTACTGAACCGGAAAATTCGGGGTCCTTTGCAAGTTTGGTATTAAGTGCTTCGATCTCTGGCGGAGGAGATATGTTTATCATTATGAAGCGGTAGAATAGCTCAATGAGATCGCGAGGGGGGCTATCATAATTTAACATGAGATCGCTGAGAAACTTTGGTTTTACAGGGAGAAGAGGTAAGTTTAGCGAGCGGAAATCCAGATCGTGCTTCTCTGTGAATATTTCGAGCCAGCGAGTATTGCTTGCGGCGCTTCCCTCTAGAATCGGGAGAAGAATTCTCTTGATGAATTTGTCTCTTTTGGTTTCGGTGAAAGCTAGATATCCGACGTCCTCTTTATTTTGCATTAGGGCTTTCAGGATAGGAGGCAACCAAGTGTCCAGATTGAAGTCTCCTCGCATCCTTTCTATCGGAGATCCGTCGCCATAAGGTTCTGGTAGGACTCCTGTCCGTGCTGCTTCTGTCCAGTCTTCCAAATGCTCATTCTCATTGAATCGGCTAGCAATTGGGATTATAGCTTCAAGAGACCTGAAGAGCTGTTCCAATAATGGAGCAGAATCATCATCTTCCAGAGTTGTGCGCAGTGTTTCCAACAAACTGTCGACAATTGCTCCTTGTACATCACCATGATTTGAACTTTCGAAGAGCTCTGCTAATACTTTTGCCGCAAAGGTGTAAGAAACAAAAACCGGGGAATGAAGGATTTGAGCAAGATATTTGATAGTCGTGATCTTGATATATAGTTTCGGGGGATCCTCTTCATCTGAGACGGGTTGTCCCACCTCCGCGGTATCTTCGGTTTGACTTTTGACTTGCTGGAATTTTCGGACAGCATCTGAGAATGATTGGATAAATTCCTTGGCATGATCAGCCGACAATGCCTTGAGGAAGTTTGGGGACAGTAGTTTTCGGTGCCACGAGCTAGAGTCGGGAAGTTTGACGATAGCATCTAATACCAGCTTCGAGGCAAGCTGGGGTCTATCACTACTAGCAAGTAGAGATAAGAGGCCAAATGCCACTCGTTCAGTGTGTGGGGATGATGATTTCTTAATTAAAGCATATACCCCCTTTTGCGCTACGCGAAGCAAGAGAGTTGGAGGTACTGTATCCCGTAGCTGCTTAAGCACGTCCAACGGCCCGTCAATATCAATTTTGCTACCGTCTAACGAAGATTCGTCTAACCAAACATTTGGGTAGCGAATATTTGCTTCCGTTGGGAAAGGTCGACTCAAGACGTATTCTGGAGGTTTCAGGCGCATTTCCAGGTACTGGAGGGCTGATACCACGAGGCCTTCTCTGATGGCTGGAATCCTAACTTGGCTTTTCTTCATTCTCCCCAATGACCACAAGTCTGGTTTGCGGGCATAGAATGCTAACGTGCTCTGTTTTGAGATGATGAATGGTGAGCTGATAGTAACATTCTCCCTCGAGTCCTTTGAGGAGTAATCATCCGGATCATAGAAATAAGTCCCATCGTCTAACTGCATATCGAGCGAACAATGCAAACAATTTGCGGGTTCAAGTAATCTGGATTCTACCGAGGATAATTTTTTGAACCCGTCAAGAGGGTTCCATTCAACAAAAGCGCCGATCTCGTTCTCGAAAGGGAACACTGGATACTCCATAATGTCTTCTAGTTCAGGACCAGCCACCGCAGATAGCAATAGTTCATCAAAAACTCTGCAACCTTTGAATCTGTACCTCCATAAACGGCGAGCCTCATCGTGGGTCATACCTGAGCTCAGATTGGTGATAGCATTATTCCACGCAAGATTTGCTCGCTCTTTCTTGATAGTTTTGGTGGGACTTTGCTTAATATATAAACTCAAGGCACAATAAAAGCTCTCGACAAATTGTCCAATCGCCTGTCGAGTCTCTTCATCCTCTGGAATGGAGGAAAACGTAGAAGGACCGGGGAATACAACTGCTTCGGCGCGAGCAAACAATGCTGGCGTTAAGTTATGGGCAGAGCTCCGGCAAACAAAGCCAGCGAAAGGACCGACAAGGTACTGAATTGGGAGGCCGTGTGGAAATGGGGATGGAAGTGCAGCCACTGAAGGGTGGACCATTCGACGATGTTCAGACCAAAGCTTGTCTCTCTTTTCAGCGAGGGCCTCAATAAAGCGGTAGGTCGATGGGGGTAACTGTGGCACATCGTCCTCAGTCCATTCCTCCCATGGCCAGGCAGTTTTCTCGATACTACCCAAAGCAGTGTTTTGCAACAGTACTTCATACCCAGGTTGTAGAGCGATCTTTTCGATTTGAATAGCCACATTTAAAGTATCAACCCAAAGTACATCAAAAAGTTGGACATCTGAAGCTTGATAGTCCCGGTGAAGGAGTAAACTGAGGTCCATGCGTTTGCAGATGACATCTCCCATAAGTTTCAATGGGCCAATCCAGTTGTCTTGGTGGAAAGATGGTTCTTTTAGAGCTAAGCAAACGGTTTCAAAGAGAGCAAAGACAATTTTGTTGCCTTCAATAACATTATGATGTACTGCATGGAGATCAGGCGGTTTTGGCGCCTTCATAAGCTCATCATCTGGGGGAATGCCGGAGAGAAGTCGAATTGCTTCTTCGTTGTTGATAACTTCACTCCCAAAGATAATCTTGGCTGTGTTCTGGAAATATATTAGCTTGTTCCCAAGACTCGTTAGGGCTCGCAGATATTCGTGGTGGTCAATGAAAACCTTGTACGAGAAGATCTGGGAGAATCGCTGATTATTCCAAACAATTCGCACAATATCTTATATTGTGCGAGTTGGTCTCGAAGGATGAGGGTTTATCCGTTTTCGTTCTTCTGATCCCTTCGTAAAATAGAAATCCAAAAGATATGTAACTGAAAGAACAAGCTTACATGATCCCTTATGAAGCGATTCGCCCATTTCAGTGTATCTCCATAAACCTCCAGCGACCCACTAGCAACGGCGAAGCAGAGAGCTTTTGTGGAATAGTTTATCCTTTCGACTTGATCTTTTCCCTTCGACGCTTTCTTCTTGTTTTCTTCGATGCTAACTATGAAAGGTCAGTGGGATTCAAATTTGAGCTTTTGGTTTAACCCGCCAATTGCACGTTCGAGAGCCCCGTCTTCGCCCTTTTCAAGAACGCTAAGCAACGATCCTAAATCAAGCATCTTCACAAAATTAGATTCTGCATCAGTAAAATCATCCAAATCCTCGCACCCAAGTGTCCTTAGTCTCCTGAGAAGGGAGAGGCTGGAACCTTTGTCCAACTTTAAGAAAGCTTCAGCGGTAAGACCCGCTGTGATTTTTGTGAGACTGGATTTGGAATTTGTAAGATCATCGAGGTTTATACTGGTATCATTGCTGTGTGAAAAGATGATCTTCAGAAGAGAATAGCGTAGCTTGGTATCGACCCATGGAAGCACAGTAGACAATTTTGAGATATCAGGCCGTATAGCCTCGAGACCGCTGACAAGACGGCTTTCAAACTCTGGCCTTTGAGCGGAAAATTTTGCCCAAAACAACACACAGTAGTGAAGAAAGCTGTCCATCTCCCACGCTAATCCATCGGTATCCTTGGGGTGGCCAGAGATATAGGCCAGAGACTGGTCTACAATTGCCAAAATCTTTGCGGGGTTGATTCTTCTTTTGTGAACCCTCCGGAGTAAAGGATTTATAAGGGTTTGTACAATAGAAACCTGTTTCACCTCGACCTCGGGGTGAGCAGCTATTCTTCGCAGAAATTCCAACGAGAAGAACATAGACTCCGAGAAGCCTGGTTCTGGATGTGGAGCTTTGGGGATATTTTGAAAGAGCGGCGCAAGGTACTCTTTCAGGCGTAGGCCGTGAGGAGACTCTTTCGTGCCAAAGACTTCGTCGTAACTTTGGCTCCGTAAGGTTCCTGGTTGCAGCTTCAACATGTAGGTAAGAAGTGCATGGCGGAACTTCTTATGTTGAAGAAGCGGGCTGTCATCGTCGTCAAGAAGGTCTTGCACAAATTGGGAGTTGCAGGCTGGAATGAGAAACGCGTAATAACGAGCAAGTGGTCGGTTATCTGAGCTCTGTGTGAGTGCCTGGAGAAGCTCAGTAACTTTGGCTCTCTTTTCCTCTTCCTGGGAGCCATTGACGGAATCGCGAAATATCCAAAGGAATTCCTTGATGTGTGCAATAGAAAATCCACCAAGTAACTTTACAATTCCCTGTGTATCGCCGATTCCATTCCAAGCTTCAGCCCAATCCTTTCCTGGCCTACGGATGAGCTTCCCAAAACGCTGAATGGCAAAACTTCGAAGATGAACGGAAAACGATTGTTCGAGTGCGATGTGAATAGTTTCAAATGACTGGGAAATTGGTAGCCACACTGAGGAGACTGTAGGTGGAAGTAATTCGTCGTGGATAGCGTGGAAAAGCTCCGCTGAGATCTCGCCTTCTGGGTGTTTTTTCAGGGTCTCCCTGAAGTAGGGTGCAAGATCGCGGGGATGCGACCGCAAAAGGAATTTTATATCGAGCATAATGAGAAAAGTAAAGAATTGTTTCTCTCAACTTGAAAGGACATATCTAAACAGCAGTAAGCTTTATAGAGATACGTAGCTCGTAATGCATTGATCGATCGCACATCTTCCCTCAGGACTCAGGAGTCGGGGCTGACTCTTCTTCGCTGCGCCGCATTTGGAGATTTTCGTCAGAAACTACATTGAGTACGAGTAGGTCTATTCTACCTCATAGGTAGGTAGTCCTTGATAGGTACGTATTAGGTATTGTAGAATAAAGTAAGATGAAAAGTTGCTTTCTTGACGTGATATTTCATAAGAGATTGGCAACAAAAGCGGCAGTAAGCTCCTTGTTGTTCTACTTACCCAAAATACTTTGGGGCAATAAACTTCATTGTACTAAAACACATGGGTTAACATTCAAAATTGTCCCAAGTATTTAGAATAATTACTTCCAATTACCCTAGAAAGTTGGAACAACGAGCAACGTAGGCAGGTGCGATCATGAGGCATTTACTGCCGCTTTACGGCCTAGCGAGACCTGAAAGTGAAGATATTGGACACATGACTTAACCGCCTCTCGATGTGCTTGTAAGTCCACAGCAAAAAAAACCTTTTAGCCATTGATCCATTCCTCTTACCTTTCTTACTCGTAAATTGATTGGCTACAGTAACGCAATTGTGATATATTGTCACGTGTGGTTGGCCAATAGTGCTTCGCTTACAAATACCCCCCTATTTTCCGACATTCCGGTTCTGCAACGGGTAATGCAAGCCACCAATGAACCCTGATCCTCTTCAACTCCTGAATCCCGCTTAAATCCTCCATTTTTGGCCCAAATCCCACGCCCCCATGAGATTATTACGGGGCTATCTACTCATGTTGAAATTAGACAACGCCTTGGTAGCTTCAATGGTACTCCGTACGTGTTCATTCTGTAAGGATGAGGTTAAAGCAAGAGACTCCTCCAGGATTTGGGAGGGTACGAGATATTTTCACTTTTGCCAGATATAACTGGGTAATTACAACCTTCCTATCAGATATCCTGGGGGTCTAAAAGAGTGATAACTACGCGCGATATGAGTGATCTGTTTTACAGATAAGTTTTTACTGGTTTGCTTTCAGGTGAGGTACCTCATAATCTTTTCAGTTATTTTCTCTTGTTGTCTGGGTTTATTGTACCACTTTATCAGAGTAAGCGACCTGGTACCACTGAACTGTCCTACATGTCACCATGGGAATCTTCGAGAGCGAAGGCGCGAACTCACAGCACCGAAACGCGAAAACTGATCGAAATGGACATTGTGTTTCTCAAAAGTCGGTAGCAACTATGCTGTACACAATCTGTACAATGCAGGGAGGTGGCTCGGTCTCGGCATTAGTGAAAGCCGACATGAACTGTACAATCATGAACATGAGATGCAAACTCAAGACTTCGTAACTAACATATTAAAGACGCTGCCAGTTCAAGTCCAATAAGCAATAGTGGGGAATTCCCGATTGATTAGGGTCGTCTTACTTGCACTCACAGTTGGAACAGCATATACAAAATCTCTGCATGTTGGTCTCGCTACATTGTTATTTCCGAGACTCTACCCCTCAAATACATATCCTCGAACACAGATCCTGATTTTGAATTCCCCCACTTCTTCCCTACAAGGTCAATCGTTTATACCCTCTATCCAAATCAATTCGCTGACGTTATATTAGAAAGTGTAACCTCACATCACATAATCACAATGGCTGACACATCCAAACCCAAGCCTTTTATTGCAGGCAAGAAAGTAATAGTATCAGGTGCGGGAATTGGTGGTCTTGCTTTCGCGGTAGGAATTCAAAAACAACACAAACTTCACTATCCCACTCAACCTCCACCCATTGTCAAAATATACGAGAGGGATTCCGCCTCCGTAGCCAAGAACCGAGAGGGGTATTCAATGACAATCCGCAGTGATGGCGTTTCCCGAGGAATGCAAATGCTTCGAAATCTTGGAATCATGGATGACATTCTCAACGCTGGGGTTCGAGGGATGGAAAAACTTGAACTCATGTTGTGGGATAGGCAATGGGGTGAGATTATGAGTGCGAAAGTTGATAAAAAGGATCTTCCTCAACCGCTTGTGAGAGTTGCTAGGAGTATGTTGAAGAAAAAGTTACTCGAGGTTATGCCAGAGGAAACAGTTATTGGATGGGGAGTCACTTGTGTTGGGGCTACGAAGCTTGAAAATGGAAAGACGAGAGTGGAGTTCAGTGATGGGACGACTGAGGAGTGCGATCTTTTGATTGCGGCTGATGGATCGAGAAGTAAACTGAGAGCTTCTTTGCGACCGGATGATAAGCTCGAGTTCGCAGGGGCTTTCCAAACTATTGGCACTGCGTATTTTCCAGAAGGGAATATACCCGAGCCAATAGACCGAGCTTTTGGTCTTTATCTGAACGGCAGTGGTTTTGGGAGTTTTGTGTCGCCTCTTGATGATAAGCATGTTATGTGGACCGTCAGTGCTCTCTGCAGAGAGCCCCGAAAGACTCGAACAGATCCGGATATTTTGATGAAGGAAGTCATTCAGCGCTCACAAACCTTCAAGGAGCCATTTTTCACATTGCTCAAAGCTACGGAGTCTTCCGACATCAAAGAATTGATTGTCGAGGACAAACAACCATTTAAACATGATACTCGCCTTATGGAAATAGGTGTGGTTTTCATTGGTGATGCAAATCATGCTGTTAGTCCTTTCGCTGGTAATGGAGCCAACTTGGCAATGATGGATGCTTGGGATCTGGCTGAGCAACTCAGTACGAATGAAACTTTGGGTGATGCCTTGAAAGTTTATGACGCAGTGAGTATGCCGAGAGCGAAGACTGTAATTCGAAATTCGCACATGGCAGTTACTGTAGCACATTCAACAGGCTGGAAACTGATGTTGTTCAGTCTGCTCTTGAAGTTGGTAAATCGCTTCCGAGGCTGGTAGACGCTCTATTGTGTGCTTTTCTTATTCGCAACTATGGAATGGTGTCTCGGCGGTGTTTCGGTTGGGGTTTGAATGCTTGTCATTTTATCTTGTTTTTTATTTCAATTCAATTAATTTCTATCGATTCCATAAACCCAAGTTCACCTGGTCCTAACTTCACACTATGTTGGATTGTTCAGCGTAAGAGTATACACTTTAAGTTATTATAATAAAAGGTGTAGAACAAATAAAGAAAACTATATAACTTACACGGATTCCTATAAAACCAAAACTCGTTCTTCGATATTATTACTTGATGTATGTTCAAACAATCAAAGCAATTATTCAAGGCAGTTTAGAGCAATTTCATTTAGTGGCTATTGTTCAGATGTACCATTATTCTGAACCGGGGACCTAACTTACTTTGAATGTGCGAAACAGTCTGAGATAACTAGAAGCATTGTTAAAAAATGGTTAGAAGAATGATGAAATCAATTTCCCAAACAATCTTAATTGCTGTTCAAGAGTTTTTCAATTCAGACAAGGCAATGAACGAGTCTCTCACACCAACCCGTTCAGTCTGGAACAACTAAGATGAGTTTTCCAGAACGACGTTAGACAATCGAGCACTAAGATTTCTCACTTTACAAGACTTTTTAACAGAAAATAAAAGTGACTAGGGAGTCAAAGTTTTGTTAACCGAGAATTTCGTCATCAATATACTTCAACACACTAGATCATAACAACATGCACCAGCTGTGGCGCTAAGCAAGCGTTCACTTAGAAACTTAACCGTAATTTCTGTCCAACCCCACATCCAAATCCAAATTCTTCAAACTTATAGTCCCCATCACCCGAAAACCTCACGAACCTCAATTCTCACTCTTCAAAATGTCTAACCTTACAGCCCTCATCAACTCGACCGGTTCATCTCGAGAAAGCAGCCAAGAAGCCCAATTGAAGGTCCTAAAAGGTTAATTCATAGGAATTGAACTAGGGCTCGCTGCGGGAATTTTACTCGGTTTGGTATTGGTTTTTAAGCATCGGAGTTCTAAGAAGGCTAAGCGGGGGGTATGTGACTGTTTGTTACCATCGTTTAATTGACGCACTAATGATTTATCTAGGAAGCTGAAAGGGAAGAGCAAGAGAGAAGAGATAGAATGGTAATAGAAAGTCAAGAGATAGGAGTGGTTGATTCGGAGAGGAGGGACTTGGAAATAGGAGAGTTGGGGAGTTCTCCAAAAGTGTTGGCGAATGCGTGAGGCCATTTTGGCGTGATCCACGATTTCAGGGGAACAGACCTACATGAAAGCATTATGAATAATATATAATTCTGACTGCCAAGCCGACTTGAGATACGCTATGAAAAAAGAACATGAAATGAAGTCACTGGTTGCCCCCAAGTATTGGCTCATCGTAATATCTTAAGTTCCTCCAAATCCCCTCTCGCCACCAAACCACAACCACTAAACAGCCACGGACAACCTCACAACCACCCTTAGAAATTTTGTTTGCGAATTTCTCTCCAAAGAAGCTGCGCTCGGTATCCACATGAAAAGATACTTCACAGGCTTGGGAATAGGATATTCCTGGTGGTGGAAATATCGTTCTTTCTCACTTGGCTGCTGTGGGGAGACACGAGAAAAGAAAGAAAGTAAGTAGAGTACCACATTTTGACCCAGTAATCATTTTGAAACACTATTATTTTTCAAAGGAAAAGAGAGCGGGGGAGGCAGAGAGGCAAGAGGAACTCGACCTCAGAGAGAGGGAGGAGAACATAGAGAATTCAAATCTGTGGATGAGATGGAGAAAGGGAGGATGCGAAATTCAAAAACAACATAATTTTTATCTAAAAATTGTTCAAGAATGTTTAGACAACCCGAAATCGATTTTCCTACTCCGAGCCTTCTTAGACAATATCTTCAATTGTCTAAAAGCTTCTCGAACAACCCAAATCAATTTGCCAACAGCTCGGAGAACCCGAAGGCTCAGGTCGTTCCTGCCCTCATTGTGCTCAACCTCCCCAACCTCCCCAACCTCCTCGGAGGATATGGACTCAAGGCCGCTCCTTCCAGCTCCCCTAACTTCGAATTTGCGCGTCATGGCGAGATGGGAATGCACGAACCCTAGCCTGGTTCCCATTAAAATACAAACTTATCGCACAATCGGAAACCAAATGTCTCTCTTAGACTTAAAATCTCAACTGTTTATTTTTTAATTCTCCAAAGCCCTTTTGAAAAATCAAAACCAAAATTTCCCCAGTGCTTGAAACTATTGACAGCAACTCTAACACTCAAAAATCAAGGCATCTTGTCTCCTGGTGGACAACAAAAGCCGCAGTAAATACCTAGGTAGTAGGTACCTCATTCTCCTTGTTCCAACCCCTCAGACTACCAACCCAAACAGTTAGAATAATTGAACGTCATTGTTCTAAATCATCGAGAACAATATTCTACAATGTCCAAAGGATTTAGATTAACTACCTTGGATTATCCTAAAGATTTGGAACAGTTAGGCAGGTACGAAGCTGAAGTATTTACTATCCACTGCGAGCTTGTGATTCTGAGACCCCCAAGGCAAGAGCAACCCTACATAACTAACATAAGCTTTTAGAGTCATCACCGAAGAAGGACTAGGGTCGAGGATGAGATCGTTCCTTCTTTTTCTTGACTTTGACTCTACCCTCAGGGCAACCCGAGACGAGACCACAGCAAAGCTTAGGTCGCTCCTTCCCTCATATTATAACAAGAACATACCGAGAAATTTTAGGCGGAATCTGGCTGCTTCCCAAATACGTAATTCTGCAAGCGGGAGAGAAATCTTCTAAAGGCAGATCACTACCTAGCGACTTGGTGGTGCTCTCCTTCTGATACCACGCTTGCGAGACGATCGAGCAAGCCTGACACGAAGTAATTCTTATGTACCTATACTTACTGAGGCCGACGCCAAATACAGACTGCGTCTCAAGATGACAGCAAATTGAAGACGTTAGAGGTATTTAACTCGTCAAGCAAAGAACAGAAAACCAACCTAAAAATGAATTTCCTGGCGGGATTGGTTCAAACATAACTAGACCACCAATAAAACAACTTGTCCCCTCACGATAGAATTCCATCAACCTGGAAGAAATCAGGGCTGGCAGGGTAGGGCGTTGTTGACAGCATAATTCCTCCCCCTCATCAAGGAGAGAAGGAAGGTGCAGCCTGTCCACTTACGATAAATAACTTGTAGAGAAATGTGAGACCACAAAACACAAAATAAAAACGTGCGAAAACCCAGAATTTCTCTAAACTTACATTTTCGTAGCGTAAACATTTCCCGACCCGATTTAAGAAATTAAGTAATTGCCTAGGTATCAAGGGCTAGCCTCATAAGTTGGCATAGCCAAGCGGGAGATGAGAACTCATGCCTTCCCTTCCCTTCTCAAAAGCCGCTTCACAAGAAACTTGAAGAAGCGTCTAGACCTGCTTGACTTCTGGGAGAGAAGGAGCGATGGGAGCAGAGCAGAGCAGATGAGGTGTCTACGGAGAGACAGGGAAGGAACGACTTTGAAGACACAAACCGACCACCTCAACCTGAAGTTTTCCCTTGGAGCTTCAACACAGCAGTCTTCTCAGAGTAAGGGCTCCGCTCAGCTTTGGGTTGTGTAAAAATCAGTCCAAGAAAAGGAGTTATGGTTCGAGAAGGGGTTGAAGAATCAGAGACTCATGGCTTTAATCCTTCCAAATGATCTCGATTGATAAATAAAATTGTTCGAAAGACTTGAGGGGTGTAGGTGTACAGAGAGTAACGACCGAATTTCTTATCAGAAAGAAAAAGATGCACCTACAAAATCGAAAAACAATTCATATTTTCCATTACCTTGCGAATTATGACGCTCTTCTTAACTCCAACGCCAAGTTCATGTACATATTCCTGGTATCCACTCAAACAAAAATCCCCTTCTTAACAACAAACCCCTCAATAGCACTAATAGCAGCCCAAAGCCTATTCTCCGCCTCGGGAAAAACCAAGCTCCTCTCCCCATAAAACACCCCATCATCAACCTCATCATGATGTCTCGGCAAACAATGCATAAACTTCCACCCCTTGTTCGCACCCCCCCTCTTCGCCAACTCCTCCGTAATCTGGTATCCCGCAAATGCTTTCAGTCGACGTGCGGATTCCTCTTCTTGACCCATCGAAATCCATGTGTCCGTGACGAGGATATCCGCGTTCTTGATTGCTTCTTCGGGGACATTTGTTTCGGTGAGGAGGGAGCGGGACATGGGGGCGGACGCGTGGATGAGGTCTCGCATGGAGGAGGGGATGGAGTAGCCTTTTGGTGTTGCGACTGCGATTTCGACGCCTAGTTTTTGACAGGCGATTGCGAGGTCGAAGAGAACATTATTTGCGTCTCCTACCCAAGCAATCTTTAAGCCTTCAACACCAAGTCCCTTTCCTGATTTATTTCCAAACACTTCGTGGATCGTGAGGAAATCTGCAATCGTTTGGAGAGGATGGAAATCGTTGGATAGGGCATTGATAACTGGGACACTGCTGTGTTCTGCGAGTCCTGCTACTTCGTGATGTTCACCTACTCGTGCTACCATTGCGGAAACCATGGAGGAGATGACTACGGAGGTATCGTAGAGTGACTCATTGACGCCGAGTTGGATATCTCCCGAGCCTAGGAACATTGGGTGGCCGCCCATGGTTGTAATTGCAGCTTCGGTCGACACTCGTGTGCGGGTACTTCGTTTGCTAAACATCATTGCGATGGTCTTGCCATTGAGAGTATCCTTCAGACCAGCTGGTGTAGTTCCGGCCTTGATGGCAGCTTTATGGGAGGAGGCATTGAGAACGAGGGAGCTGAATTCGGTGGGGGTGAGGTCTGCGATGCTGAGGAGATGGCGAGGTTTGGCTGTAGGAGTAGAGTATGTTCGTTTTTGAAGCTGTTGTAGAGCTCTGCGTGCGGGGCGGAGGGTGGTTGAGGGTCGCATGATGGAAGGCTGTGGTACGGGAGGATAATGGTCAGTTTTGGGACAATTGAATTCTTTCAACGACTGGAATCGATTGGAAATTGGAAGAGAGAAGATACTTGTACTCAATAAATTTTCTGACTCACCAGAAAATTGATTGATTGCACGAGACTTGGGAATAAGAATTTTCGGGGTGCATGTGAGTCTTAAAAAAGCTGCGAGGCTGCATAAATGGTGGGAGAGCTCGCAAGGCAGCGTCACCCTTCTCCGCATTCAGGCTAGCCAATGAAACGCTATCTTTTGAGAGACATTTTCAACACCATCTATTAGAAGCGGCACTTGAGAAGAAAATACAATAAATCATGACTTTAACTCTAGCATTTTCTCTATGAGTCTTTGAGAGTTACTTGGATCGTTCGAACACCTCCAGAAATATTTGTTTACGTTGTGCCTTACAGATCAGGACATTGATACCAGCCTTGCTGTATCCAGGGACATGCTTGGAAGCACAAACCCGTCATCACTTGTCATATTAATATTTCCGGGGTTCGACTTAAGGTTACACCTAAAAAGAAAGTGGGATTCATAATTTTGCTACCGAAATGATCAGACGAAGGACTCAATCACTCGTATATATATAGAAATGAAGAAATAGAAAAAAAAAGGGAGTCGAGTATGTGTCGCCTCAAACCACTCAAAACCTGAGAGTTGGCATTTTTAATTAAGAGAAGGAAATTACATGTAAATTCAGCAGTCCACCTAACAGAAGGATGCAATACACCGAATGAGACTTGTGATCGCTGTAATGAAAAAAAGAGTGTACGCCAGGCATTACTTGCCTCCCGGCCCAATGCAATAAAATAAAATAAAGAAAGGATGCCCTCCCAAACTACCCAGACCCTCAAAAAACTCCCAAACATGCATACTCAAGCTAAAGAATCGTTGTTGTGTGCGGCTTGTCGTAAGAAAATCGTCGTAATCGTGACTGATACGGCCCAATGACTGGTATCTCAAAATCAAGACGCCGTGTAGCTACTGCCTCTATACCGTTCAAAATGACAATCTCTCTCCCCATGCATGGTGTGCCTTCCCTTATTGACTGTGACCATATATTCCTGGCGTACAAATGCTTTCCTCCACCATATTTACCATCCAACACCAACTGGCAAGTTTGTACCATAGCTTCCGGACAAGAGTTGATTGCGAATAGATTCCCGATCGCCTGAGCCCATAGTGTTCGAGTTCGAGTTTCCTCCCATCCAGCCTAGATTTGAGCCGAGTGCGTTGACAGCGACCTGCATACGTCCTGCACTTTGATCGTTATGTTTTGCGAGTCTTTGATCCCATCCACCGGAATGTAGCTGAAATCCACCACCTTTCTTTGAAGCTTCGCTGATAACCATGGCCCACGCTCTCGAGATCTCGTCATACGCGTTGTCCTTGTGGTGCTTGTGAGAATGGCTATCCCAGTCAGGAAGTTCGTGAACAACCTTGGTGGCACTGTCGAGGAAGTTGAGGGAGACGGTAGTCTGGGACTCGTTTGGAGGGAGGTAATGAGGTGTAAAGTCGGTCAAAGCGTTGATCAGATCGTTCAGAGGTTGTTTAACACGGTTGTATGCATAGTCGGAACCAATGTTGCCGCCGAAAGGAAAAGCTTCTCGTAACTTCTCCTGGTATTGTGCCAAAACATCGAGGGTTGCCGCTACCGATGGTCTTGGTGCTGACGAAACCACTTCCGCACCGATCTGGGGATGACGTTCACATATGGTTTGAAGGACGGATCGTAATGACTGAGCATCTAGCGTTTCGAGGAGTCGAGGAAGGGCGAGAGGACGACCGGAGACCTCGTTAGCTCTTACTTTCTTCCAGGGTCGAGCGATGCTGCGAGGAGCGAAAGCGGGGGAGGTTTGGGGCGAGATGGACATGTGCTCGTCGTAGCCATCGTCTTCGGCTTTACGCTTTCGTGTGGCCATTCTTGGAGTTGTGGGAAGAGGAGAGACTGTGGGAAGAGGAGAAATGGTCAGTTTTCAAAGCTTTGGGCAGTAGTAATCATTGTGGGAGGGGCCTACTGGGGTTGCGTGCGTCGTAGTGCGAAGGGAACTCTGAAAAGGCATGCGTTGGCTGTAGCAGCACGTTCATTTTCCTGGATGCGATGCGATGCAATCCACAAAGAGGGTGTTGGAGAGTGGTGGCAGCGTGTGCGGGCAGTTGTGGATTGAGGGAGCGTGAGTGTGAGTGTTCTTGGGGTTGCGGTGTTGTAAGTGTAGTGACTCGGAATGATGTTAGTTATGATGCCCTCCACTGCAGCCCAAAGAAAATGGGCTAGGTTACGCTAAAATCAAGCGAGCGGCGGCGTTGTGGTGGTGACCAAAAACATCAATCTCCAAGGCAGGCATCTACCTTTAAATCCTGACAGGGGTCCAACTCTCAAGAAATGTTTCAATCTCAACTTCCAACCGTAAACAAACTCGACTTAGATTAATTCACAATCCTGTTGCAAGTTGCAATATAAAATACGGAACCAACCCGAGTCACCACCCCGAATTCTCTACTGCACCTGCAACGGAAGTCAAGTCCGCCTATGCATCACAGCACAATTGTTCCGGCTAGTTTGTTCAGTAAATAGGCGGTGAACTGGCGACCTCCCTTTGGTGGAAGCTGGGAAGGGCTATCAAAGATATCAAGCTGGAAACAGCCTCTTTTCAACATTTTCGTCAGCTTCCCAGGGTTCTATTGCTTCCATATCACGAGTATCAACGGTTCTATCAGGCATCCTCCTCGCATCGATCCATCATCTTTTGTCACCATTGTGTCAGCCATACATGCATGAACCACTTCTTTTGTTCTCGTCGATTAAGCTTCGGGGACTTGCAGCTTGCATACGCCCATATTACCAAACTATTTTTGCTCCAGTACCAAGATTCGGGTCTCTGCATTTGATCACTTTATGTACTTGTTCCTTGAGTCTTCGTATATTTCTACCTACACACTCTCGGCCATGCTAGAATATTGAAATTTATTGAACCAGAAATCTTCCAGATTTGTCTTCATATAGTTATCCTGGTTCTTTGAGGCCACTTCCCGAAAGATGAGTCAAGACAGTAGTGGGGTGAAACCTTGGATTTCACTTGTCGTTTTTCAGCCACCCAGTGCCAGTTCAAACTCGGCAGGCTTTGTTGCTTTTCTTCGCCATAGCAAGGAAATAGCCCTGCTTCACCCCTTCGAATCCTCATTCAGCTTATAGCGTTGTCTACATACCCTATTCTTGTCACTCAGTTGCCGCGAATCGAAGCTCTCGAATTTTTATGATATTGTGAACGGTTTACATCGCGATTCATATTATAAGTTTACTTTGTTGTTAAATTATTGTTACAGGACACGAGATCTTGACAGAATTAACAATTTCTCTCTAGGAACAAATTTTATGCATGTTTAAACTCTCTTCACTTAATTTAATTGTTCCCAAAATTCTCAAATATTTATATTACGTAAATATCAATCGGAGAAGTGTCTTATTCACTATTCTTTAAGAATCCCTCAACCTTCTTTCAATAACTCAATTTATCAGGCCTTCTTGAACAATTCAGTTCAAGTGTTAAAATTACTCGATATACTACAAATGCTCCGAAAATTTATCGCTAATCAATCCTATAACATGTGAATAAAGTATAGCGTACACATAATATAAATAAGAAAGGAAAAAGAACAATAAGCGTATCGTCACTCCCAACAATTGCAGGATATAAAAACTAGTATTTGAGGTAGATGGTGTGGACGAAACCCGCCGCACCAACTGCTGGATGCAAATATTTCCCAAGTGCAGTTCAAGATGAATTTTACTTTGCAACTTATTCATGAGTCAAAAGTTAGCAATTTCAGCATAGATATTGGCATGCTTCATTATAGAGGTATTTCAATGAAATCTAAAGTAATAACCTTGATCATCTGAGACAATTGAAGTTGAATATTCCAAAGAGGTTAATATTTTATATTGCCTAGAAAGCTGGAACGACGGAATCTAGGTAGGTGGGTAAGAATATGGAGGATTTATTGCTCCTGTTGTTGTCTATCACGAGGTATATATAAGTATTGTCGATTGAGAGTGATAATTGAATTGATGATTGAGAATCTACCAAAACCCGAAGCGCAAAGTCGAGCACGTGTAGAATCAATTCTTTTTTTGTCATGGTACATTTCAATAGGTCCCTTGAGTTAACTTATTGATGTCCGGCATTTTACTATTCCTTTTGAAGTATCAATTTTCTCCCAAATCGTTTCGGATAATTTAACGAATAATCCTATTATTAAAGAGAGATCGGAAGAAGCAGACAACGGGGTGTTTTATTGTTCGAAGTTTCTAGGACAATGAAAATTATTGTTTGAGACTATTTCTAATCCTGGTATCATATGGAAAGTCGTGATGTTGAAAAATGATGGTGGCTGGGGTGGGGGTAGCCTTATGGAGGGGGCTGGTGCATTTGGTAGTCTGGAAACCAAATAAGTGTGATAGACTAACAAATCGCGGGTCACCTAACTTTATTTAAGAGAGTAGAAATCTATTTTAATTTTTGGTCGATTGATGCTATACCTATTGACATCGCCTTCCTCAAATTCTCACCCAACATGGCACCGCCAAAGCCAACTCACCTAATAATATGCTGCTGCCACAACATCTACCACCCTCAAGCAAACCCTTCAAACCCAGCCCCTCAAAATCTAAACCTGACAAACACAACTCCAGGCACATCCCCCTCAGACTGGCTCCTAGCCCCCTTCCAAAAAGACGAACAAACAACATTCCTCGAACACGCCAGAAAATCAATCATACTCCTCGCTTCAACACCTGACTCCCTCCTTGTATTCTCAGGCGGATTCACAGACCAAAATGTTCAGGCGAGTGAGGCGGCGAGTTATTTTAGGTTGTGTGAAGATAATAATTTCTGGGGAAAGGGAAATGAAGGAGAAGGTGAAGTGGGAAGTGAAGGGTTGAAAGAGAGGATCATATTGGAGGAGAGAGCCCTAGATTCTTTACAAAATTTGTTGTTCAGCATTCTAGCATTTTGGAGAAAAGTGGGGGAATGGCCTGAGAGAATTACCATCATCAGTATGCACTTTAAAGAGAGGAGGTTTATGGAGCTACAGTAAGCCCCTGTTTCCCCTCATTATTACCACAAAACTAACACCCTCCCAGCATCCCAATCCTCGGATTCTCGCCCTCTATTGTAAATTTTATAGGTATAAATCCTGAATATATGAGCCCAGGAGACCTTACATACGATGAAGAAAGAACCAAGGAGGTGATTGAAGGAGAGAGAATTAGAGGGTACGAGGTTTGGAAAGGGGATATGTTGGGTGTTGGAGATGTACTGAGGGAAAAGAGGATTGGAAGGGATTCTTGGGGGACTAGGGGGATTTGGTTTGAGAGTGAGGCGGAGAGAGCGAGGTCGGGGGTTAGGAGTGAGGTTAGGGTATTTGAGGGGGTGGAGGAGGAAATGTTGGTTGAGGGGTTCCAGCCTTGGGGTGTTTGAGAGCTCGCAAGTTTGTAGTTCTGGTTTTGAAGTGGAAGATAGAGTCCTAGGCGAAGGAAATAAAACGAGATTCTATTACGAAGAATGAAATCAAATATCCCTTCCATAGTTTTTGTGTACACCTTTAGGGAGTGGGTGGTTTTAACGCTACAAATAGGGAGATTCG
Source organism: Hymenoscyphus fructigenus (assembly GCA_001414455.1). Lineage (NCBI taxonomy): Eukaryota > Fungi > Ascomycota > Leotiomycetes > Helotiales > Helotiaceae > Hymenoscyphus > Hymenoscyphus fructigenus. Next base: position 93,937 of record LKUV01000163.1, read on the forward strand.
ATAGCACTAACCTCGTGGCTAAAATAGCCCCGTTCTCAAAGGTGTGTGGCGGTGGGCATTAAAAGTGGCAGTAAATAAATCACTTATTATTTGAACTTTCCAGCTATTTTAGAACTTGATTGTTCTAAAACACCTGGGTTAATACTCTCAATTGTTCTAAGTGTGTAGGATAATTGACTTGAATTACCCTAGAAAGTTGGGACAACGAGATAGTAGGCAGGTACGAACGAACCCGATATATTTACAGCTACTTTTGATGCTCATGGAGAAGGTGTACACACACACTGTGGAAGGGATGCCCAAGTATTCCGCGAAAACAAAAGTTATCCTTCCAAAATTTCTAGCTTTGGAAAACGATGATGGAGGAATCTTACATACCAACTTCTAAGCTTCATATTTTCGAAGCTGGAGGAGTAGCTAGGGTGTCATTTACGAACCTACCGATGTGGTTGCACGGGTGGCAGGGATTATTTGTTATTATTTGTAGCATCCGAGGTAATAGTTTCCTTGACTAAAAGATATTAAAGCTTGCTCTTTATGGTAGGTTGTCGTCGTTCGTTCAACCCGTTTTAGATGATGATAAGGGATTTTATGGTTTACTCGACAATAAAGCTGTACCCTCTTCTGAAGAGAGGGTGGATTGTTTAGGAAGTCAAGAGGTTATACTATTTCTCCTTTCACTAAACCATCTCCTATCTCTCTGTGCTTCAACTACTCCAGTCTCCTGACCTTCCCTTTACACCCCCTCTCTCTTCTTTCTTGCGCTTTTCTTTCAGCTTTCTGGAACAACCCCCGATTTTCCCCATATGATGTGAAGTTCGTCTGAAATTCTGTTGGTCTCTCTTACAGCCATTATAATTTACTTCTCTTGGTCACACTTAATAACCCCATTCTCTTACTCATTCATCAAAACTCCCTTTTCTAGATCATTCATAGAAATCACATCCTCTGGAGCATCCTGCGAGGTAATTTTCCTTGCTTCTTCTACATCTTTCTAAACAAATTATTAGCGTTGAAAATTAGGAGCTATAAATGGAAAAGTGCATACCTCTCGCTTATCCTGCGAGACCTTCAAAAGCAGAGCAACGATCCTCACGCCCCCTGCAAACCCTAAAAACCCTGGCTCCTAAGCCAATGGAATACTTTTTTTGCGTCGGCGCTTGTTTGTGTATCTAGAAAAAGACATGCGCAGGTGAGGTTTGCGGTGGTGGTCGTGAGGATGGTCATTTTTATGTGAGGAGTAGGCAGAGAGTGTGTGCGCGCGTTAGATTGCTTATAAGTAAATTGGTTTAAGTCAGAAGTATTTTGATTTTGAGCTAAATTATAGATGTAAGTTTAAGTTTCTAGGGAAGTAATTAGCTTCATGGTTGGTGGTGGTAGTTTTGATTTAGCGAGTGGTATCATACTGTGATGACGGAGTGCGGGCTAGTCTTCGCATAGTCACTTGCTAAAATCTTGATGGCCGAGTTGCATAACCACCTTGTCAAAGGTCACACACTTAGGTTCAATAAATAGGAGAAAAGGTCAGTGTATATATGCTGAACAGTTTTTCCATCGCGTGCTGACAGCTGCGGGGAATTTCATGGTGACCCGAAGTCACCTTGCCACCCATCTTAGTAGATATAGCTGGTACATATATTTTAATTTAGCAGATTATAATATATTAATAACAGAGTTCTCGGTTAATAGAATCTCAACTATTAATTTCGCAAACCCACTCTATTGACTGGCCTTGTAAATGAGAAAGTTGTAAGCTTTTCTACTATACGCGACTTCTTCATGCAACTTTCGTAGTATTCCCAGGCCATTTTGGATAAGTCCACGACATGAGAGAGGGATTTTTGTAAGAGAATCGGTCGTTATCTTTCTGCATCCCCTTTATTACATTATTCGAGCAGATCTGGAAAAAAAACTCTCGATTGACAGTGTTCTACTACGACATAGGCAACCTAGAAAATAAAATTTGACAGGCTTTCTGAGTAAAGTAGAGCTATTCTATTCTTAAAGGACTCATAAATTCTTTCGCAAGTGCCGGGGATGTTGTTAGTTCATCAGAGATCTATGCGTATAGGTACACGAAAGGGTTAGTGTCACCTCTTCACCGTCGATAATGACTTGCATACATTGAAGTGCAGTGGCTTATTTTGCTCAGGACAACCAGGAAGAATGAGTTTGGCCATGAAGCTTTCTAGCATCATATGGACAGATTGAAGTTCGGTAACGAAGGCATGGCTTCGACGCCAAGACACCGACCAAAGGCCAGATGAAGTTGTTCCTTCCCTGACTTGCAAGGCTTAACCACGTCACTCTGGCGATGGCCCAGACGACACTTACCGGTATATAGAAGACAAATATATCTCCTAATTACTCTTGGGGCCTAGTTCTGCACGAGGTATGGCCGGAGAGAAGCTGCACGGCACAAGTAAATGTCTTTTGGTACTGGAACAAGACATTGGCTTGAAATCAACCTTGCGAATAAAATTGTTTCTGCTGTCACAGCGAAATTAAGAAATGGTTTATACCTTAAAGGGAAAGGGGGTTGGATTAGAGGGTTCTAGGACTGTAGTAAATTTTATTCTGTTTTAAGATTGTTCTAGAGTAGTCCCGATAATAAATCGTCTATACTTTTACCGACTATTTATTATTAAGGGAACTATTTATTAATTAAAACGATTCTAAGAGAGTCTGTAAAATAGAGAGTTTTTAAAAGTAGAGACTATACTTAATAGTTCTAGGAATGCTACTATAAGATGGTCTTCAGAAATTAGGACGATTACAAGTGAGTCTTAGATTCTGAGACAGTTCTAGGACTATCTAGAGCGCTCTTAGGAAAAATCAGGGCTTGGGTAGGGTTGTGCACAGACTGATACAAGTACTCGGGGTATCGCTCGCAGAGCCTCCACCTTAACGCTATAAGAATATAAGTTTTAGAATGTGAAAGGCGTACTCGGTATATCTCGGCTAAGATAAGACACATTTGCTTTTATTTAACACAAGTACGATAGAGTGAAGAGAAAAGGATTCAAAAACTAGGTCTTCTATCCATAACACCAGAAACCCCCCTGTCTCCCCGCGCAACCCCTCCCCCCCCCCAAAAAGAAAACAATCAACAAATTCTCTCCTCACCTCATCCCACTTTCTCACTCCCAAAACCCAACCCCCCATCTCGGCACTCACCCCTCCACAACCCTTCCCCTGACCTTCTAGAAACAAGTGGATGCCCTTATCTCCTTCCCGACCCATAATAAAACCCAAGGAGAAATATCGGGAAACCGGCTCGCTTATTCCAAATCTGGAGTAATCCCGCAAAAACCACAAGCGGATATGTCCGAAAGGTTTCTAGAAGGGTGTGAGACGGAGAGGGGCCGCCGGTTCGTGGGGGGAAGGTTTGAGTGAGTGGTTTTAGGAGGACAGATAGGGGATGAGTTCCGGGAGGATGAGATGGGTCTGGATGGCGATTGCGAATTAATGAGGTGTTTTTGCGTGTCATCAAATCTTGTCATGGAATTGTGTCGTGGCATTGGGTGTGGGCAAAACGGATCGAGGAAAGAGGGAGAAGCGGCAATCGATATGGGAATTGAGAGACGAAGTGGTAGTATCATGATATAGATTGTCAATAAATGGTAAGGATATCTCTTTAACACACTAAAAGAACTGGTTCTCTCCCCTCAATAGATGACCGCTAAAATCCAAAATAAAGGAACAAATGATAAAGATACATGGAAAACTGACGACCCTCTCACTCCATTAATAAAGACGCCCAGCGCAAAAATATCGCATGCCAAAAAAGGTGCATCCCATCGCTAAAATCGCTCGTATCCACACAAAAAAAAAAGAAAAAAGAGGTGCATCTCCCAAAATACCATTCGCGAGAGAAGACTAAATAGAACGGGAGAGCCAAAAAGAAGAATGGTAGATAATAATAATAAAAAAAAGCACTTTTTGATAACTCCGATATCCCAATGTAATTGCGCGCGAGCGACTGGCTTTCTCCCCTTGTATGTTTGTACCCAGCTGATGCATGGTTCTGGTGACCGATGATGCTAGATGTGTGCGTTCCCTAGCCTGTCGATAGATGCTCTCGAAATGCGAGAGTGCTTCGAGTAGTGATATGAAAGTCGTTATGTTGCGCTGGGGAGGAGAGTTGATGTGATGTGAGCCATCACGTGAATCTCCCTCCCTTTCCCAATGTTGCCATTCCCTCTCTGTCGTTACAATATACAATCTCCAACATAGCAATCAAACTCATCAGTGGATGAGTTTATCTTCTGCAGGCGGTGCTCCAGGAGTCACTTGGGTAGTTGACTGGACTTGGTGGCGGAGGAGCTGGTGGGCTGTAGTCGTTCTCGTCCATTCGGCTGATGAAGGTATATGGCGATTTGGCCTTTGAGTTCAAACTTGAAGAGAGGGAGAGGTTGATATCTTGTCCGAAAGAAGTGTTCGCCAAAAGAGGGGAGCGGCGACGAGGAATTGGGTGGGCGACTGGTGTTGAAGTTTGGGAAGGCATTTTGAATGGGGTGGTATTATTGGATTTCGGGAAATGGATTTCGAAGGGAATAGTTCTTCTTTTTATAGCAGAACTCCAAGAGGGGATTTGCGGAGGATTTTTAATGTTGTGGCAAGCTGATTATGGAGTTAGTCAGATAAATTAATTTGTGCGTCTGGCAAAGACCGAACGGCTGCTGATATTACTCACCTGCAACGTGGGAAACTGTGGAGGATTGCGGACCGATCCTTTAGGCAGGAAAGAAGTTTGATGGTGCGAGGCGAGCGGACGTAAGACTGGGTGAGGGCTCTGAAATAGTAATTTTGGGGTGTGGGTGAGAGTGACGAATGGTATGGGGTATGGGGTATGTTGGTGCTCGGCTGTGGAGGTGTTTGGTAGCAAATCGCTATGGGTGAGGCAAGGCAAGGCAAGGCTCGAATTTAATCTGGGGCAAAGGGTTGTAGTTGGAGTTGGCTTAGCAAGAAGAAAAAGAGAAGGGAAAAAAAAACTGGCAAAGGGGGCGACGACGATGGATTTATCATTTTCCTCCCTCACCACTTGGACTCTCTCAGTCTTTTTTCTAGAACCCCCATGCCCTGGCCTGTCATTCCCCGTCTCCCCGTCCGCGAAAAGTAAGACAGCTCATCCCTCCCATCACCCATCACATCTCCACGCCAGCCGGCGGCGCAATCGTTATTTTGCCCTAGGCTGGCTGCTGGCTGACCCTGTTCAAGAATGGACTTTGGGCCAAAAGAGGCAGCTTCTCGGCGTCAGGCCCCCATCCGAGCCAGAGACTCTCACCCATGGATTTGACAATCTCGTTGGCTCTTCTCTTTGCTTGTGCCCTTGGCCTCTCTGGAATTTCAGTACCGTAGTCATAGCTGGCCTGTTGCCCCGGATCCCGAAGGTTCAGCCCCGGGTGTTTGAATCCTTGGACGGCAATTCCATCCCAAACGTGTGAATGGCGAATCGTGTCGGGTAGGGATGCTGTGACAACTTCATCGTTTCCTGGGAGAAACAATTGCTTGTTTGGGCAATTCTCTATAGAGCAACGCTAGTCCTGAATAGTAGCAATGCGAACTGCTCGTCCTGCTTGTTGCTTCTGGCTCATCCCCTGCGTCTTTCGCACATCTTGGGCTGCAAGCCATGGAATGCATGAGTTGGCTACCTTGTAGATATTCCTATCAATATCTGCGTGTACTGAACTTCGTGGGGTTTCTTTTTTATCATTGCTGGAGGTGAGGGTTGGGAGTATATTGAAATTGGGTAAGACAGCTGGAAGGTTGGGGTGAAAGAAGTCCGGGGAGGCGCTAGGTTACTACCAAAATTCCCGCCAATTCTCTGGACTCTTACACCTTCCCTACCCTACCCCAGACTTTCTTGCCTCGGTTCTTGAAGCCTCCTCGTATGGAAATTCGGATTCAATTTTGGCAAATGTACAAACTCCATAAAATAACGGATCTCGTTGGCTAGTGCATTACTTTTGGCACTTTCGCTTTGCTCTCCTCAGTCCTGTTGCCGCTTTTCTCAAGACACCAACGCGCCACACCGGATCTTTCTGTCCTCTCCGCGTCCCTGGAACGCAGCTCCCCAGGTTTGATGCATCAAGTTGTCATCTCATAGGACGACGAACACCAGATACCGAGCCATAGGAGTGCTGCATTCATCGTGTGCGTCGGCACACCAAAGCAACCTGCCATTCGGGTGCATCGAATCCAGCGGTGAGCTCCAGAGCGAACAGAGAGCCAAGTCAAGCCGGAGGAACTTACGATAGTCATTACACTTGTGCAGCAGAGCACTTGTCAGACTAAAAGAAGGACATGTCTTCATTGGAGCACCAAAATGAGTTGCAATAAGCTGATCAATCATCACCACAATTTGAGTCACTCGGGCAGGATTCAGCAATGGAAGAGAGTGGGATGAAAGTATCGGGTCTCGGGCATCGCTACCACATCTTTGAGAAGTTAGGGGATGAGATGATTATCTGGCAGGACTAAGGTTTCGCCGGCGGAAAATTGATGGAGTGGCAGGGGAGAAAATGAAAGGAAGCAGAAGCAGAAGCAGAAGCAGCAGAAGCCTTCCAAATTCTTGGCGGAATGTTGAAATTCAAGGGGGTGGAGACCTGGATCCGTGGGGGTGGGGAGAAGGGGGAAATGTGTGGGTGAGGCTTACGACGTGGGGTGCATGGTGGAGGAGTGGAGGTGGTTGATGGGCTGAGGAACCCTTCCGTCATTTGCAAATGGCTAGCTCTTGAGACTTCTCAAGCTCTCAACCCACGAACCTACTAAGTTATTCCTTTTCAGAGCTCAAACCTCCTCACGGCGTAGGCATGGGGGCTATCTTTGCTGCCTGTCTGCCAGATAACTGTCCCCCACACCATCTCTGCTTAAGAGGACGATGATCACTATCCATATGATTCCGTCAAATGTCAGCGCTGACACCGACGACAACACACCATGAAGAGGATAATAAGCTAGGTACCGAAAATAACGTACTTTGTACTCGAAGACCATACCCTGTTCTAGGCATGGATAAGTATTTCAACGTATTTCGGCATTTCCCCGAATCGTGGTCGGGCCTCGGCGGAAAAAGAATACACACAAGCCAGGAAAGTGTTGAGCCTCAGGAAGGGCAAATGAGGATCCATCGGACTTTCAAAATTTCATGTTTTGTTTGCAACATCTCAGCGTCTCATCCTTACATCAGAAATGAGAACGGCCCCTTCCTTCCGCGCTTCCGCCCTGAGACTGGCGAACTATGCTTCCAAAAGCGTAACGGCCGTTCTTCAACGCATCTCGCTCCTCAGACCTCCTATTACTTGATGCCTGGTTCTTCGGGTTTTGTACCGGGGAAAGTACAACCTCTTCATGCTCTCATCTGGCAAAGCCCAAGTACTCCCGAGGCGAGGTCGTAAAGTACCAAAAATGCCGTCTTCAGACCTCAGCATACTATATTATGACATAACAGCATAAAAGGTCCAACGGATCAGCGACGAACTTCCGAGAGTTCCTTCTTTACTGCTCTGCCGCCAGCAAGATTGTAATCACCGCCAGCCGCCAGAGATTTGAAGAATCAGGCACAATAATCCATTACGTCTCCCTTTAGTGGAGTTGCACGGATGAGTGTTCAACTCGTAGCAAGCACCCAATTTGCAACACAAGTCACTCCTGCTAGGCTCCTTTCCCAATCGAGAAATTCGGGCTGCATTCCGACCCCATTGGATCTTTCATCCCCAAAGGTTTTAATTCAGGATGAAATCCGAACTCATCTCGACTCTACTTCTTCTGGGTCAACTGGATCTGCGGGGCCACATGTACATGATGTATGTACCGGTCCGGTTACATTTACCGGAATCAATTTCCAGAAATGAACTGTACCCCAGACTTTCCAGAAGGTATTTTTAACCCCACAGGCTACAGTTTCCCCCGGGGTGAGAGGCGAGCTGGAGCTTGCCCCTGAAAATCACTGCGGAGTAGGACAAGTATGCCACGCGAGTGAGAAACTTCCCGACGCTGAAGGCTTTCGGGTGCTTCGATTACGACTTCTTAAGTAGAATAGTCGATCGCTTCGAGGCATATCTCCTCTAACCCCGAAAACCCACATACCTACAGCACAAAGTACATCTCACCGAGTACTAGCATCGGTCCTTTTTTGCTTTCTATTTTCGCCTTTTCAGCTCAAGAGTATTCTCTGAGCACCCCAAACGGTCCATCATAGGAGGGAGGGCCTTATCGACCGCAATCCAACCAAACTCCATCAAGACAATATATTCTAAACTTCTCATACACCATCTCGAACTTCATTGTCGGAAACATGGCAAGAAAGACCCCACGAAACCCCACCCCCACATCCAAGTTACTTGTGATACCATCATGTCCGACACTCAAAACTTACACTTAGGCGTCTTGAAATCCTTATTTCCTATCTCGCATATTCATGCTTCCAATCTTCCGTTCGGATTTCTATTCCCAACGCGCAACATTCTCTCGGGGATCAAGCACACCGATTACAAGAATCTTCAGTATCTCGATTTCCAATCACGAAATACTGAGCATCTAAACATTCTCACCCTAATTTCATGTAGTGCGACACATTCGAGCACTCATCGGCAACACAACAGCTCCTTGACACTTGACAGTTCATCTCTTCCATTCCCTTTGTGTGGTTCTCCGCTTCTATCAAAACCCCTCTAAAGCTGCCGTGGAACTTTGTCCAAATTTCGGTTTTTATCAGTCACTCCACTAAATTCACAGGATCTTGTAAGGCGTCAGATCTGATGAACTGTCACGTTAAACAAGGCAGCCTCGCATCTCCTCTTCGGTTGTCGCGTGTCTGTTCGCAAATTCAAATTTAGCTGGAGTCTTGACGGTCCCGCATTATATCTATGGTTCGCAATTGAATTCCGGCTCCTGCAACCCTTCAAAGACCGATGACTTGTCTTTCCAGCAAGGCATCATCGCATCCAAGATCCTGGGATGGCTGATTGTATATCGGGCTTCTTGTATCATGTGTCTTTGCATTCCGATATCCTTCCAAAGACAAGATCCAATAATTCCGACTCAATCAAGGTGTTTAGATTACCAGCAAGTGCTCTTTCGGGATTTTTCCCGTCGCGGATCCTGTACTCCATCAATTGGATACAGCCTACAATCAGATACAAAGTACGGCTTCTCCAAAGGTTTGTGACTCCACACCATTTCCCTTCAACAGAAACCCGGCAAACGCCCAAGTTCTTTTCAAGCCATTAGGTTCGCATACATTGTGCAAGGCTTGCAACCTGATGACTTGTTCATCCAGCCTTCCCCCACACGATACGTCTTTCCTCCAATCTTAATCTTTGAAATTCTTCAAGTGTGGACGTTATCTTGCATCATGTGTTAATTGTTTATTCTTGTTTGGGAGTTTGGATGCAGGTCTTCGTTGCGACGCTATTATCAATTGCTCTTTTGGATTTGATTTACTTCTGAGTTTTTATTTTATTTCTATTTTATTATTATTTCCTCTTTCATACATTCATGCAGGACAAACGCGGGATTGCCCAACATTCGGGCATATGGGTCATGCAGCGAAGCATTGCAAAAATGTAGCCGTTTGAGCCACACAGAAACCTTGTGCCTACTTCAGCTGCAATTCATGGCCCGTATCAATTACTTCCTCTCGTTTATGTGTCAATTGCTTTGTTCATGGTTATCGTTTACACGTACTTTGTTTTGATTTTCACATGTTTTGATTTCACTTGATCGCTCTGTGTGCATACGCCCAATTCGGCTTCTATCTCAATCATGTCATGTTGACGTAGCATTGTTACACGGTTTATATGACGGGTTGGTTGTACAAGCGAGGGAGTGAATGTTTGCCCCTTTTTTGATATAGGGGGAGATATGAGGAGGTAAAGGGTTGATAGTGGGTTGGGATTGGAGTTGGTAGTGGGGAGAGGGAAGCGGAAGGGGGCAATGTGAGGTTCCTGGTTGAATATCTGATATCGGATGGGATGTGTTTGTTTTATTTATTTAAATACGTAGTTACGTAGCTACGTACTATTTCGACGGGGAGAGCGGGGTTGACATTTTGGGGAGAAGCTCGAGGGAAGTGCGATGGAGGCTTTGTCTTCCCCAGCAATTATAGTCTTAAATAGTAATAAAAATGTATTTTTGTTCTTCCCCGTACAGCTTCTAAAAAACCATCGAATTTGAAAAATTCGGTTTCTCAAATACGATTTAACCTTCTGACCTCCCTCTCTCCTTCTCTTCTTCTACCACTCCCCCCTGCTTTCTCTCTCGTCTTCCTTCTTCCTACCCGCGAATAACATATTCCATATCATTCATCATGATAATACTCATAACATTCCATCTCAAAAGAACCAACACCCCTATCAAACAACCCCAGATCCACATTCAATGTACAATGATACAGATTAAGAGAATAGGTCCCGAAGGAAACATCATCCAGAACCAAGCATATTTAACTACTAAGTATGGTGTATTTGCTGTTGTATTTGTATGTGAGGAAGGTGTTGAGAGCGATGAGAAAGGCGGAGAGGAGTGTAGAGGTGTGGGTTATTGGGTTCATTGTTGGAGAGGTGATTCGAGTGGGAGGTTAAACTGTAGTAGATTGAAGAACGAATTCTAGGCGGTGATAGTTTTGAGATTCGAAGAGTTGAATTGTTGAAGTAGGGGGAGAAAGAGTTAAGAGAGCTAGGTGTTAATATACTAAAATGCTGAAGTAACTATGGTATGCTGCTACTTTGCTAGCTCGCGCCGGGTATGTTCTACTTGGAAAATGAATCGTGAAAGTAGTTACAAGTAGCTCCCGTGGTCCTGAATTCTCTCTCAATTGTTCTAGACCCGAGGAATAACGAAATTGGGCAATTGACTGAGAAGATCTGGGAGAACTACGTAGAGAGATTCTATTACTGCAGTTTATTCAGAACCCTCGAATACACATCACAAAATTTCACATACACAAGACAAGGCTTTCGATTTAGTAATTTGAAATTTGCATTCTTAAAGACGACAATTTCACTCTCTACCTATCTTCCCACACACAAGTAGCGGTATGATTCCTCGCTCTATCCACATCCCCTCAAGGTCTTCTCCATCTCAACCAGACAAGTAGAAAAGTCCCATCCGCAACCCCATCCCATCCCAAAATGTCCAAGCATGAACCAGTAAACAAGCAAAAAACCACGCACGCACCACGCCTTGAAATGCAAAGGAAGTGTCCTCCACCCCATCCATCCATCCATTTGTAAGTGTTATGGTATGGTAAGACTCCATTAAGACCAGAGTCCTGACAACAACCACCATTCGAAAGTAAAGTAAACCACCCCATCCCAAGAACTCCATTGCAATGCCATTGTGCGAAAGAGTTGAGTAATTCCAGTTTTCCCTCCCCAAACAAAGAGCCTTTCGTCTTATCGATGACTTTCTCAGGCCATTCAACAAATATGTACTGGCCGGTATGAGATGCAAGAGGCCGTAGTTTCGTGTATATGCAAAACCCCCCATCTCCCTCTCATCATCGTCCGTCGACGACATGAGAAGCAAGAAGAAAAAAACAAACGAGAAAAACAGAAAAAGACGTATAGAATAGAAGAAAAAAGAGGCTCAGAAAACATCACAATTCCCGATAATCACTAGGTCTCGTCCGTCTCTGCTTCCCCTGATGCCGATGCGGATTCACCGGTTTCCGAAAATACGCATTATCCTCTTCATTCGGCAGTGGTTCCGCAAAAATCGTCTTTTGTTGATTCGGAAATCCATTTGCAACTCCTTGTCCATGCTGATGTCCTCCGTTCATATTTCCATTCATCCCGCCATTCATACCACCACCGTATCCTCCATGTCCACCATTATTATTGTTATACATGCCATTCATATTTGGAAATCCACCAAACATCATTGGATTCATCCCTCCCATCCCCATCATCATGGGATTCATACCGCCATTCATACCCATCATTGGATTCTGGAAGTTCTGGCCGAAGAAGGCGTTTTGTTGAGACATATCGAAGGGCATGCCAGGGAAATTGGGCATACCACCCATGTTATTCATCATGGCTTGCTGCTGTTGTTGCAACATGGCTTGTTTCTGGGCTTCCTGTTGTTGCATGGCCTTTGGACCCTTGGGAATTTTAGGATTCTCAAGTAGCTCATCAGCGGGACGTTTTTTTGATGGACCTGATGGACCTGATGGAGCTTGAGTTGTGGTGGCGTTTGCCGGTCCGGATGGAGGCTTGGGTGATGCCTTTTTGGATGGTGGTGATTTAGAAGTGCCCTTTAACTGAGCAATTGGTCTTGGTGATGGTGATTTGGTTTTTCTTTTCGCCTCCGCAGTGGTGGCTGGCGTCAAATCGCGTTTTACGGCAGCAGCTGGACTTTTAGATCTTTCTTTTGCCTCAGCTTCTCTCTTGGCGGCATTCTTCTCATCCAAATACTCCTTAATCTTCTTGGATGTCTCATCGTCAGGCTTAAGATCATCAATGAGAACCCCATCAGTGTGGCATCCAGGGCAAGTGAAATCGCTCTCGATAAGCGCGTTAGTGATGCATTCATTGCAATACGTCTTCTCACAACAGGGCGTCTTCATTGGGTCTATGAATATTCTCTTGTCGATCGAACACTCGAGTCCTCTATCCTGTAATTCCTTGTCCCCAGCAGCTGCTGCCTTTTGCAATGCAGCGGAAGATTTTGTTTTGGCCTGAAATTGTTCCCACGATGCCTTGTCTGGCTCAGCAATTACAAAGTCTCCCTCCGCATTAACCATGACACCTGATGGTAATTTTTCATCCGTTGTGCCATCATTATTGGTCAATGCCGATGGTTTCTCGACAGTTTTCAAAAAAGAACGTGGAATACCAGTGGTGCGCTTCACTCGAGGCTTGTTGTCAAAGTTTGGATCATCATTCGTGGGACACACTTGAATCCAATGTCCCTTATTTCCACATCGATAACATATGTACCCAACCGGAGGTTCATGATCCGGAACATTTGCTGGTGCCTGTCCCTTCTTTCCACCAGGTCCAGTTCGGAGCACCGGGGTTTGCCTAGATAATGTTAGAACTACTCTATCATCGTTAGGAGACCAATAACTTACGAAGCCATCTCCTCTTGTTGGGCGGACCACTGTGCCCCTTGAGCCTCAAACATCGCTGCCATCTTTTGCTCTTCCGTCATGCCAGCATGTATTTGTGTAGGAGCTACAGTTGCTGTTGATTTTGCGGCTGCTTGTTTCCCGTGTGGTTCTTTTCGTGACGAATTCTTCATATGAGTGGGTACTTTGCCGGACATGTATCGTGCCGCTCTGCCTGCGCCAGGTTTGGTAGGAGGAAGTCGGCGAGCGACAACGGAGGTTGATCGTGGGATGATGGTCGTATCGTCATCGTATACTGGGTTTAAGGGTTAGCATTGGTTGAAATCGATCCATGGGACGGTTACTACTTACCATCTTTGCCATCTTCAGAGTAGATTGCGAGGTCAAAATCTGTTCCATCACCTAAACCGCTCTTGATGATAATATCACGTTTGAGCTCAAAGACAGAGATACCAGTACCATCAAACTCCACTCTGGAGGGCTCCTTTTGGGACTTGAACTTGAAAAACACAGAGGACGCCATGATTCCTTATTGATGGTAGAATGATGCGTCGAAGTTGGTGATCGTAACTATCGGTCGGGGTCAAGTCGAGGAACAAGGAAAGCTTAGAGAGCAGTATTTAAGTAGCTCGAAGATTAGTGTGTCGCAAAGAGAAAGGAAAGGGGCAGTTATTTCGTGAATGCGACCGGTGCAAGATCAAGATTCTTCTTTTTTTTTCCGCTCAGGAGAACGATGTGAGAAATCAAATCTGATTGCAATCACTGGAGAATAACTCTTGTGATAAGAACAAACTTTGAAGAGGAAGGAGAAGATGTACAAGATTGCAGAAAACTGCTAGTGCGATGATTTGTGATTGTAGACTCCCTCCGCGACAAACAAAGCGACGACAAAGCAGATTCCACCGCCAAAGTGAATGATTCCTCTCTCCCACACCAATATTATCCCTTCCCACTTCCCAGACTGTACTGTCGCGATCGAGGTGGTTCTCGAGGCAGCGCGATTCCGATGCGATAGTCGAGATGACGATGTAGTGGTCGACACACTGTGTTGTGGCGATTCGATGATGGCGGAAAGGTTGTTGTCGGAGGAAAGATGAGATGAGGAGAAGACAGAAGGAAGAAGGGACTAAAAGCAAAGTGGGACGCCTCAGGCTGACAAATGTGATTTGAATTAAGTCACGTGAAATGCTAGTCCGTATTGGGTGCTCAATATTGGCAGGTGCTGCTCTTCAGATTTCACTGCATTTATTCAAACCTGCTGCTATGAGTGAATACCATATCAATCAACGTCAAAGGATAATCATCTCAACAACTCATATATCAATATCAATCATGCCCCCCATCTTTCCCTTCCAGGTTCTGTTGTGGATTGAAGGTGAGAACTTCTTGCTTTTGCTATTGAGGGATGGCAATGACCCTACTATTGGAATTGGAGACGAGTTGATTTATGAACTTGATTCCGAGCCCACTACTCTAGGTGTCTGGAAGAGAGCAAAAACCAATGGAAGTCCCTCGTCGAGTAGGTCGTTCCTTCCCTCGGATTGCCTCGACTGATACTGTTGGTCTTGACTTCAGCTAGGTTCGTGTGCACACACAGTGGAATATCAATGTCTCTTGTATTCCTGTAATTTATGTGTAATCTCTTCTTCTATCTGAAGCTACGTTCGATATCTAAAGGAGTGTCGATGGGTGATACAAAACATGTATCACGTATGAGGGGAAAACGTGACTTGTACTCCTGAATACTCGACCCCTTGGCAGCATCGACATTCCAGTATTCTAACAGATACCTACACAGTTTAGCTCATGTGAGTGGCTTGCCGCTCACGTACTTAAGCTCACAGGATTCTTCCCTTTTTTACCTTTACTCTTCATGCAATAAAGATATAAGAATACAACCACTTGTTGCATCACACTTTATGACTACCGAGTCATACCAACAGTTTTATATATTATAAGCGTTTTTATACTTTGATATAAAAACTTTAGCTAAGTATAATACCTTGTCTTAAATTTTATAGTAATATATGAGTTCTACTATTTTCTACTATAGCTTTCTGAGATTCTATTATCTTTAGAAATCTAATATGTTAAGATATAGCCATAATAATAAGATAATATATTAAAGAATTTACTTTTCCTATAGGTAGAGCCTTCTTTAACTTATAAAGATTACGAGGTAGGTAATTAAAAAGGAATAATACGCGTTAGACATCCTATGGTAAGAATTTAAAAGATTGTTTACTATTTTTAAAAGCTCGTAGTTTAGCATTTTAGTATTATAAGACCCGTGCGCATAGAGTTATAACAACCCCTGAGAGGAGCTTCTATAGGTCTTCCAAATAAACAGAGCATACTGAGAACAGCTGTAAGGCTATAGATAGCATAATACAACTCTCTGAGGTACCTATAGTAATATTTAGTTTTGTATCTGTCGATCCGATCCGAAAAAAAGACTACTAATGATCTTCAAAATTAACAAGTCCTGATTTTTCTCCTTGTAAATTGTGTTTAATCGTATTCCAATGAGGTCTTTAGTTAGCCTGAATGAATCATGCCTGTTCTTGTATGTTTTCAGTTGAGTACGAGGGTTAGAAGGATTGATTTTGGATAGTGTGGGTTTTTGAGAGAGGGCCCCGGGCTTGGAGCAACCTCGCTTGGATTTTTGGTAATTGCGTTGGGAACTTAGTAGCCGAACTAGGCCAAGTTATATTTGCTATTATTAGTTTCTAGCTCAATTTCACATAGAGGTTAGCAAAGAGAGTGTATGTTAATAAATACTACTGAAAATTCATGTGAGAAGTACACTGTTTTTGGTTAGAAAAATAATTAAAAGATAGGCCCAATAGTAAATATAAGCTAACATAGCTAACATTATTCTGTTATAATTTAATTTTTATGCTTCTACATACGATTGCTCTACTTTGTTATTTACGGCATTGTTAATCTGATTTTATTGTTTGATTTAAGGTTAACAAAGGAGATGCACAAAGAATAACTTTGCTGCAATTATTTGTAGTTAATCTATGGGTGACTTGGGCCTAAATAAGTAGTTAACAGTCACAGCACAATCCTCCTGGTCGGCATACCTACACCTTCTTTGGTTGCAGATGCAAAAGATGAAAAGTTCCTTTAGGCCGGGGAGATGAGCATTGATATCAGTACCGCTAGAAGACTCCCCCGATGCTGGCACTCCAGAATCAACAGCAACAAACCCACAACGACGAGCAAGGTCGCAATTAATTATAAGCTTAGCCAACTTCTTCAGTATCATCTCTCCTCGCTCACCAGAAAGGAAACAAAACATTGCAAAGAGCGGAAAATCTGTTTCTGGGACTTCCGGCCACCCGGTAATAGCTCCGAGAACCCAATCGGGGTCAAGAATAGTGTAAAGATATATAGTATATCCCTTGCAAGATCTACCTGAACATTTTCCGAAGTAGGGTTATAGCCATGTGGTCCAGCCAAGCCGGCCGAAAAGGGTTGGACGAACCGACTCCCCGAGAGCGCTCGAGATCCTCTGTTGACTTCAAACAAAGTACGGAGACTCATATTTGCCTTGGGAGCCTGAATAGAAAGTTTAACAAAAATCCCTTCCTCTGGTTTTATGAAGAATACAGCCTCAATTATACGACTAGAAGTATTCTCGTACGCTGCTTCCCATAACTTGATTCGAAGTTCAGGGGGCATATCCTTGAAACGAGTAGGGTTAGTGTTTGTAGCCATGGCGTAAAGAAATTCTTGCTGTATATTTATTGTAAGGTAGAATGGTAGATTGATAAATGTAAAAGATAAAAATAAGTAGGGGGACGACAGTAAATTTATCTTGCAGCAAAATATTTTGTTAAATATGGCTTTGGCCAGGATTTAAAGGGTGGAAAATAGGATATGAATAAAATCAACCCCATCGTAGGAACTGTTTTAGACATTGTTCTCTATACGCTCTGCCCCCTTGTCAAGTGGTGAGATACCCGTAGCTATTACTCAAGGAGGTTTGTGGAAATCAAATTCTTGACTTTTTTGTTCTCTTAACTCAATCTGTGAAATATTCTTATCATATTCAGAAGCAGCTAAAGAGAGTATTGACTGAAAATGGTACCATACAAGAGTTTCCAGATATTTGCAACTCATTTTTAGCGAAAATGACTTCCATCTCATCAGTCTGGTTCTACCCAGTCAAGTGTCATGCAGCATGGTGGGAGAATGAAACCATCAGACGGAATGCAATAAAGGCTAGGTATACAAGGTTGCTTGGTTTTGGGATTATGATGATTAGGTATGGTTCTAAAATGCACTGAATAATAAGCATGAGAGCGGGAGAGTAGAACGACAGGAACTGGTTGACTTTAGAGGCTTTCCAATCAATGTCCTCCGAAAGTTTAAAGAGACGCTGGATCGATCGGGCAACTTGCACATTGTACAACTCCCTACGATTAGCAATATTGAGCGAAATCATACCCTGAGATGCAACTCTGACAGCGGCATACCTATCCCACCAATGGGAAACTGCGGGTGGCGTTGACTAGCTGAAAGTTTGGTAAAAGGCTGCCACGAGTTTCCCTCTGCCATCTTCAAGCTGAAACATACCCTTCCTAATAGGGAGTGGGAGGTGTATGGGTTTGCAGCCTCCACCCCAAGATAAATTCGGTGCAGCCCCTCCTATCGGCATTCATTGCTTTTCTTTGAGGCTCACTAATACACAGCCGAGTCAGAGGAAGAATCGCTTGTTCCAATATGGATGGTCTCTCGGCAGCTGCTAGCGGTATGATTGAAGAAAACGCTTCTATGTTGGCTTTTGCTAATGGGAAATACTGTAGGAATCGCCGTCGTCTCCCTCGCACTGCAGCTTGCTGGCGGGTTTATCAAACTATACGATTTCTGGGGCACTGTTCAGGATGCGCCTCACGAAGTTCATGAAGTTTTAATAGATTTGAAGCTTCTCTCAAAGATACTCGATGAGTTGGTTAAAAGAAATGATCCCAGTCCCCATGTGAAGGATGTTTTGGAGCACTGTGATACCAAAGTTGAGGTGAGGTATTTGAATTGTGTTATCAAATCACAGCTGATGCTTTCAAGGTGCTCCTAAGCATCGTCAGAGAATTCGAACCGAACTTCAGTGCACATAGCGGTCATATCAGACTATGGAAGTCCTTCAAAGCAGCGCGCAAAAAGCAGAAGCTGAAAAGATTTCGCGACTCCCTCCAAGAGACGAAGACTACCCTCTTGCTCGCCCTCATGCCACACTTGTAGGTCCAGCTTGGAATTGGAGGAGAAATTACTTACCATACTTTAGTCCAATGCCTCCAGCTTACGTCGAGGAAGACATAGCAGCTGGGCTGAAGAAGTCGGAATTCACATCGAGCATCGAAGAGATAGTTGACGAGGACCCTCCGGAATATTCGAAAGCCACGAAAACTGCTTACAAAAAATCTGCTGCAGGGTTTTCGGAGGAAGAAGTCCAAGCATCCATAGGAAACGCTTTTCAGTTGGCGGCAGAAAGTTACTTCAAAGGTGGAGCTTTCGAAAAAGCAATGACTGATACGATACACCGAGTTGCAAGCATACAGACTACCTATCATTACAACTGCGATAAAAAGGAATCAAATTCAGATGAAGATGATATCTCTGAGGCAATGTCGCACAACTCTTCGACCACCGATATTGAAATATCTCAAGCAAAATTCCAGGGTAGACGTGGGAGCCAATCTCGGATATGCCACCGAACATCAGCAACAGGCACTCTTTTTGGTACGATTTGGTTGAGGACAACATCTGTACAAGTTAGTGCACGTTCAAACAAGAATGTTGATATCGTATCGTCGTTTACTTTCTTCCCGTCTTGGTGGTTAACCAAAGTTGGCATGAACTATGGGATGGAAGCAAACCTTTCTACCACTCCCACTGGGTGGCAGTTCAATTTCAATCCAGTTCGTGCTGTGCCTGACGATTCCCCAATTTTCAATGCTTGCCAAAGAGGAAACTTTGAGACCGTGCGGTTTTTGTTAACCGAAGGAGAAGCTTCGGTCAGGGATACAAATTCCAGAGGCTGGACGCCTTTGCATGTAAGTCTTACAGTCCATCTTGTTTTTAATAATTAGCTTGCAATGAATTTTTAGTTGAGGCGATTTCTAACTGGCATAGTTCGCTGCGATTGCTGAATCGGAGAGTAACATTGACATCTGCGAGTTGTTGATCTCCGAAGGAGCGGACAAAACTGCACTGGCGTTTGAAGGACCCTCTGAAAATGCACTGTGAGTTCAATATAACCTAGACTGTTGTTAGATTTAAACTAATATATAACCCCTACCTAGATCTCCTGTCACCATATTCAGCGCCACAGCTAAAAGAAGGCCAGCCGACATGAAGATCAAAATGCTCCGCCTCTTCGAAGATTGCATTGATATGTCCGAACCAAACAGTGAAGGATGGACAGTTATTGAGGATCTTGTCAACGCTTTCAACCAGGAGAGCGCTCCAGTAACTTCCAATACCATATCCTGGTTCTTCCAAGCAATCAAAACAGAATCAATGGTTGGGTTTGGACCCAAAACTGTATGGCATGGTCTGCAGCACGCTCTGCGGTCTTTTATCGACATGGAACATCAGAAAATGGTGGTGAAAACCCGACTGGACCTACTTGTAGAGGGTGATTTTCCAACCTCGTATGTCATGGCTATTACATATTGGATTGTACTCCGCGTTGTCACAAAGAAACTTCTCAAGCTGCTGCTGGCTGCTGGAGCGATTTTACACATCGAAGGATACGACTACGATCATGAAACTGAAATTGACCCTAATGTACTTGCTAAGCAATTGCCTTTCATATACGATACTTGGTGCAAGAACTTCGTTAGCAGTCTGGAACAGTTTGACGAAGTTCTGAAATTCGAGTTTGAGAGCACACTGGGAAGTGCCGGATGGTCGAAAGAGACATTCCAAGCCCTAAGTTCCAGCAAACAGGAGTGCGAGGAAACTCGAAAATTAAATTGCCGAAGCAAGTGCTCAGTGTGCGGAGACTGCTACGATATGCTAAGGTTTGGCTTGGTCGACCCGCGTTTGATTGCTTTTAGCGAGTGTGTAAGTTTGAATCACACCTCGAGTTGCTACTGTCAGGAATTTATTGAAACTCGGGTATTCAAGTATGAGGATTCTTCGTCAGAAAAAGATAGTTCCGAATCAGGGAGTGATATTTTTCATGACGCGGAAGATGACCCTACCGACTCCAACCAAGAGAGCGAGGAAAAGGAGAGAGCGTGGATGTTTGAATGTGAAAAGCTTGTTGAAAGAGTAGCGATTACCAGAGGGAAAGATCCATTCCATGATCTTGCCATACAACTTTATCGCACCCAAGCTCGCATATGGCTGGGGATCTATGAACCGGGGGAATTGTTTTGTGGGACATGCTTTTTAAGGAATGAGGGATATATTGGCGATGATGCTAAGCATGATGGTGGATTTCTGGCGTCGACAATGCCCGCTTCTTTCAATCGTTGAAAATTTATTCAATCATCTACTTGTTTAGAAAACATGTGATTCATCCATATCAAAAGCATTGCTATTAGATATTCTTTGTTACATATAATTATATAAGGAGAAGGAAATCTAGAATAGAGAATACAAGGAACTCCATACCTCATATTTTGACACTACTGGGGTATTTTAGCTCTGGACTGGCGCATATGTTTCCATTGTCGCTCAAGATCCACATTCGAAATTGTAACTCTGGTTATCTTGATAGAGCCAAGTCGTTTATTACTTCCCATATTTGTGATTTGGTTTGGGGGG
Organism: Hymenoscyphus fructigenus; assembly: GCA_001414455.1. Taxonomy (NCBI): domain Eukaryota; kingdom Fungi; phylum Ascomycota; class Leotiomycetes; order Helotiales; family Helotiaceae; genus Hymenoscyphus; species Hymenoscyphus fructigenus. Next base: position 114,800 of record LKUV01000163.1, read on the forward strand.
TGTTTATTTACTCATCTACTCGCTTAGCTTCTGTGTTCGCGAATCACTTCTCATTTTAATTTAACTATATTCACAATCGAGCAAGAAGTCTATTGACTAGCTCGAAAATTTGTTTCCCCCTTCCCGCAGGTGAGGCATGTTTTATTTTTCTTCAAGTGAACCAATTCTAATTGTGGTCAGCTACCCGATGATTGTTGGAAGAATCGGAAGCTGCAACAGGTGCAATTATTTCTTATTTTCGCTGATCTTAAAATGGAAACCCTTCGCTTGAGATCACTAGAGGTATTCAAAACTTCAAAGATCAGCTATAATAAATATAAATTATTCTGAGTTCAACACTTCTCAGGTGAATGTGACGTCATCCCTTGGCGCCAATTTTAGAGTGCACCCAAAAGACATTCAACAGCCTTTGTCTAAACACTCAAGAAAAGTTTCCTACCACCTTCAATTTTGTTTCCTATCTTCTACTTCGCCCATTCATCTTTAAAAAGCAACAATTCTTCTTCCCATCAATCTTCTTTTCAGCCGCCAAGGTTTCAATACCGAACAAGGTACAGGAACAAGCCGGCCGGTTTCAGTAGCGCCGCCAACACCACAACAACATTCCATCTCTTTTCATCTCTTTTTCTCTGAACCCACAATCAATCTTTGTCATCTTATCTCATATCTTTCTGAAGACTATCATTCCTTATCTAGCAATTATGGGAGGTGGACCAGAATATCCCTCTCGCGAGGAGGAAATTGCTGGCAGCAGTAGCGACAATGAACATCTATGGGGCATCGTAGACATGGGCAGGTATATCACCCACTCAATTGGCATTCAATCCCCATCTAATTTTCCGTTTCTCAGCAATGGCATCCGTCTCTCTGTCACAAATCTCGAGCCGCCAACTTCCCGCATTTTACCTACACTCGTATCCTACAGACTAGATGTCAGTCTCTACTCAGCCCAATACGATGAAGACACCGGCAAAAAAATACCAATTCCCAAAGATGTAATCGATACCATCATCGCCGGACTCTACCGGTTCCAGGTTATTTGCAACGATTTGAAAGTCCCAAAGAAGCAGATTCGTGTTATTGCTACGGAGGCTACACGTACAGCCGTCAATTCGGAGGAGTACCGGAAGGCTATCAAGAAAGCTACAGGTCTCACTGTTGAGATGCTCGGGAAAGAAGAGGAGGGATATGTTGGAGCCCTTGGAGTTGCGAGTGGTTTTTCGAATGTCAGTGGTATCGTCATGGATTTAGGTGGTGGTTCGACTCAAATCACGTGGATGATATCTCGCGATGGGAAAGTCCAAGTTAGTCCCAAGGGATCTGTCAGTTTTCCTTATGGAGCTGCAGCTCTGACGAAGAAGTTGGAAGATTTGAGGAAGGGAAAGAGTGACGAGGAAGGTGATGATGCAGTTGCGAAACTACGAGAAGAAATGGAGGCCAATTTTGCTCGTGCTTATAAGCAGTTAGAAATACCAGAGGAGATGATCGAACGCGCCAAGTCTGAAGGAGGCTTCCCATTGTATCTGTCTGGTGGCGGATTTAGAGGATGGGGATATTTGCTGCTTTACATGAACCAGATAAAGGGCCATCACTACCCCATTAGTCTCATAAACGGATATACGGCAAGCAAAAAGAAATTTGAGGATGTCGAAACGCTGAAGAAGGTAGCTCGGGAAGCAGAAGACATATTCCGAGTTTCGGATCGCCGTCGCGCTCAAGTGCCAGCAGTCGCATTTCTGGTAAATGTACTCTCGAAAGCGCTACCCTACGGGATCAAAGAGGCACATTTTTGTCAGGGTGGTGTTCGCGAGGGCGTGTTATTCAGACAGATGGGCCAGACAATTAGGGACGATGATCCTCTTGAAGTCGGAACATCCAGATACGCCCGCGAGTCCGCCGATGCCATGAGCAAACTCATTCTCAACGCCATTCCAGAAGACTCGACTAAAGGCGGGAGGAAATTCCCAAATTCCATCAGCAAGCATGTTGTTCACGCTTTTGCTAATGTTCTTTACGTGCACGCTCCGATGTCGAAAGAAACAGCTTCCACGGCTGCATTATATTGCACCAGCACAGGATTTATGTCTGGGATCCACGGGGTTTCACACTCGGATCGGGCCCTTCTGGCATTGATGCTCGAAGCTCGTTATGAAGGAGAACTACCCCCACGCGAAGTCGATTTCAAAACCAGTCTCCAAAATATCCTGACACCCGAAGAGGTATGGTGGACTCGATACCTAGGAGAGGTAGGACAACTCATCGCATCAATCCACCCAGCGGGTGTGATTGATCAGAAAAAGCCTCGTCTCAAGATTGATGCTGAATGGGCGAGTGGTTTCGGAAAAGACGATGATAAGGAGGGGTTGAGATTGATTATTTCTATTGAAAAGGTTAAGAAGGATCCGATGATGTTGAGAGAGACTTTAGAGGGACTCACACAAGAAATCAAAAAGGTTGGCAAAAAGAAGAATTGGGTTGGGGGTAAGGATGGGTGGGGAATGGCTATTGATTTTGAGATCAAGGAGGTTAAGAAGCTTGCTTGATTGTAATATTTCGAACTTTGGGGGCCATTTAAAAAAGCCATTTTTCGGTTTTGGAAATTGATCTTAGTCCAATTGACTCATTTGTGTTGCCCTTTCCCATGTTTAGTTTGATATTTGGCTTGTTGCCAGGGTTCTTCTGAGATCCAGTGAGCCTTCATCGACGTGCGAAATCAGAATGTCGAAGGAACAAGTGTAGATCGTGGTCGATTGGGGTCGCTCCTCCCCGACTTCAATGTTGGCTACCGCAAGTCGCTCCTTCCCAACTTACTCTTTCTGACTTTAGTCTCGAGTCTCGACCCGTGTAGACCCACCATGACCTGAGCGAGAAGAGAAGGCACGACCGCAACCACCTCCAGAGTATAAACCACCCCCCTCCCCC
>LKUV01000164.1:0-117704 GCA_001414455.1 Hymenoscyphus fructigenus
AATAGGCTTTAGGTTTAAACCTTAGTCTATACTAGAATGTTCTAGAGGGTTCGATTAGCCGAACACGTGATTATAACATTCCTTTCGAATCTTCTAGCTATTACTTTATTTGTAAGCTATAGAAACTTCTAGAATCTCTCTAAGAAGTATATATAGCCTCTTACTGTCCTTATAGTTAGAAATCAAGTCAATTTTAAGTCTTTATCTTATACTTATCTGTTGTGCTGGATTTATAACATCACCTGTTTTTTCTCATTGTTTATTCTCATAATGAACTACTGTTTGATTTACTACTTCATCGCTAGTTTTATCTGCTATGTGATCAGCTGTATAATCACTAGTGTTGTGCTAAACTCACTATATTATTATATTGTTATTATATCATTCATTCATTATAATGTAATAATCATTCACTCCTTATATATAGACCTTAGATAACTCCCTACACAAATCAATTAATTCTCTATGACCTACAGTGCTGAGGACCTTCTCAACTTAACAGTTATGAGCCTGGTAGCTACTTTTTGACTGTAAAATTTAACACTTTTACCTTTAATTAATTGATTTCTCTTCTCTATACACTTTGTTTAAATTTGACTTACCTTAGCTCAAGGAGCAGTTATTCTAGACAAAGAACCCTCTTGATCTCTTATCTTGAGGCCTTAACTATGTTGACGTCTAAAACTATTACCCTCTTAAACCCTAAGAACTGGGATCCGTGGATATTTGGCGTCAAATCCATTGCTACTAGCAATGGAATTAGTGTTTGGGATCTTCTGGATCTAACACTTCCTGCCCAACTAATAATACCTATTCGTCTGGAAGAGCCAACGATATAGAGTATTAACCTAAATGCTACTTATCAATCTAAGCTATTAGCAGATGAGAGAGCAGACCTATGCTTTGATATCTTACGATATAACAGCAAAATCAAGGAACTTGACAAGAGGGATGCTCTGATTCACAAAGTCTGTAAGTATATTGAAGGTACTATTTACATCAAACACATTGTTCTGATTAAGAACCTTTTATCTACCTATGAAATTCTAAGAGCTTTGAAGAAGAGGCTTGCGCTAACTAATCAAGCCAGAGAGAATGAAGTTATTCAAGACTATGCTAAGCTCAAGCAATGGAACAAGAACCAGAAACCTGAAGACATACTATCCTAATGAGAAGCTATATATGCTGAAGCTAGGGCTCTTGATCTTCTAGAAGTGAGCGGCGACAGAGCTTAAAAGGACTTTATCTAAGCAATCTGTGCTTTCAACGATTCATATACTACAGTACTTGAAGTCAACATTGAACAGAAAGAATTAGACAGCAACAAAATACCTAGATTGTACAACTTAATTGAGCGATTCTGCAACTATGTCTGAAAACAAGACTCTATTAAGGGACTCAAATCTGCCTATACTTTATTTTCAACCACAGAACAGCAAAAACACTAGCAGCAGTAATTCTTTAAAGGAAAAGCTCTTACACCACCAGAGACCTGCCCGTATAAATGCTGCTGCAGAGAAGGAAAACACTAGTTTCGCGAATGCCCTTATATTAATAAAAATATAAGGACACAAGCCTGGACTAGAAAATACGATATCTTTGTTAAATTTAACTAGTTTCTTAATAAACTAACAAGGACGAAAACAAAAGAGTACTTAAAGAAGAAATTCAAATACAATTCTAACACACCTATTTCAAAGGAAGCTGTTAATTCAAGTGGAAAACCCCACGGAGACTTCGTAACATCATATAAGTCTAGTTTTAGCACCTCAGCAGATCAGAACAGAGACAATTCACTATATAACTGCTGGATCCTTGACAGAGGTTCTGATATCTACGTTTGTAATGAACCTACATGTAATTCTTGGGTAAAAACTAGGGATGCTAGTCCTAACAACAAGTTGTTAGCCAGAAAAGAATGCTATAACATTGAAGCTTTTGGCACTGCCAAAATCTGGATTAACACTCCTATAGGAAAACAATTTATCAACCTTACAAATGTTGCTCTTGCTCCTGGATTTATAACAAACTTAGTGTTACTTGACATTCTTCGAGTAAAAGAAGTCCACTGGAATTCAAGGACTCTAAGTCAAATAGAACGTCAGGACAGAAGCATTTTTTGCTACCTTACCTTGTATAACAATAAGTAGGTGTTTACTACTAATTCTCAGTATAAACAACACACGTTACTTGCTACAAAAGGATTTCAAAAATCAACAGAACCTTGTTACTTAACAGTTACCAAACGAGACCTTTATATATTACTAGGCCACGCTAGCACAAAAGCAGTCTCAAAAGTTAAAGCTGCAGGAGCTAATATTACAGTTGATTTGTCTGTGCCATGCCCTACAACAATACAATATAAGACATGTAGTGTTTCTAAAGCTACGTAGATTACTTCACGTTATACAGAACACGAGTTTAACCCAATAGGCCTGTTTGATCACCTATCCTATAACATAATCCCTTTTGAGAGGTTGTATAACAGCATAAACTAATTAAGCTATTTCCACTACTTGCTTTCTGGCTTTCACATTATAGTTTGCTACAAGAGCAAGACTAAGAGTACTCAAATAGTACAAGACGTTGTTAAAATGATCAGAGTATAGCTTAGCTTTATTGTAAGAGTTATTTATATAGATGGCAAGAAAACTCTAGCTACAGAGTTTGATGAATACCTTAAAAAAGAAGGCATAAGAGTTGAACACTCAGCCCCTAACACTCAGGCGCAAAACAGGGATTTAGAGTGAGCTAGACAGTCTATTACAACAAAAGCAAGGTGTATTAGAGTCCATAGAGGTAGTCTACACAACATTTGGAGCTTAGCTTGTGATTACACAGCCCAAATACTCAACTGTACACCTCTTGAGAAGCTTGGCTAGAAAACCCTATAGGAATATGTCTTTAAACACAAACCCTGCTATGCCTACCTGAGTCTATTTCTTTGTAAGGCTTATACACTTGAAAAACACATTCCAAAGAAGATGAAACTCAACCCTCGAGCTTAAGTAGGCTACTTTGTAGGCTACGAATCAACAAACATTTTCAAAGTCTAGATACCCTCAAAGAACAAGGTTATTCTCACTAGAGATGTTACATTTAACAAAACATCTTTTTATGACCCTAGTAATACTGAATTACAAGACATACTCCGAGAAACAATAGATGACTTAGTTGAAAGACTTGAAATACCAGCTACTTCACTACAAAGTAGTAGGTATGGAAATATCAAAGAAGTGACTATGCTTGAAGCAACTATTGTTGAACCAAGTAATCAGGACGCTGCAACAGCCACTAAGCTACTCCAAAAAGAGACTAGCGCGAAAGAAGCAACTACACTAATTCAACTCCCTTTACCTCAAACTATGCCTGAAGTAGCTAGTCCAACTCCAAGCAATATTAGCCTACTAGCATCACCTACAACGCTTCAAAGTTCTGAACTATCTAAATTATCTAATCTATCAGATAGTGACGTAGACGAAGAAATTAACCTACCTAGTAACCCTGGCAACCATGCTTCTCGACGCAATGAAATATATGCTGGATTAAATCCAGGAAATATTTTAAGAAGCAGATCACGTACTTCACGTACAGCAATGATTTCTCAATACAGCTCTTATTATTCTGCATTCTCTACTGTACTAAAAAGTAAACCAATAACTCGCCTACATCGAGATCAAATGTCGCCACCTCCAAAGACATATAGAGAGATGCTACAACATTCTTTTAAAGATGACTAGAAAAAAGCATGTGACTAGGAAATTAATACCCTAAAATCAAAAGGCACGTTTAAGCTTATTCCACAACTCGACAACAACAACTCTCTTCCTCTAATGTAGGTCTGGACATATAAATTCGACGAAAATGAGTACATCCTCAAGTTCAAAGCTTGCATTTGTACAAGGGGAGACCTTCAATAGACAGATCAGGAGACCTACGCTGCTACTTTAGCTGCACAAACATTTCGTGCTACAACAGCAATTATTATAGCATATAACTTGGAAACACAATCATACAACGTAATCAACACATATGTAAATGCTAGACTAAAATAACTAATCAGGTGTAAGTGTCCTGAGGGATATGAAAAAAGTGGATGAGAATGAGAAGTGATCATAGCTCTATATGATCTCAAAGAATCAGCACGCCTTTAGTACGACAACATTGTTAAAACCCTTGCTAAATTCAACCTTCTCCCTGTTCCTGGAGTCCACTGTCTCTTTTCAAATAGTTGGCTTACTCTAATTCTATATGTGGACAACATTATAATTACTTATTCTAAGGAAAGTCAGTTAAAAGTCAACGAATTCAAGAAACAGCTGCTTTCCAGATACCAAATACAACAACTAGGCAAAGCTACAGACTTCCTAGGTGTACAAATCATCCGAGATCGACTACATTAAAAGCTCTAGTTAATTCAGGACAACTATATTCAAAGTCTTGTAAACTAATTTAACATTGTTATTACCTGAGTACCACAAACGCCACTTCCTACAACAAAACTAGTGTCCTGGGAGAGCACAGCTTTACCTTCTCAAATAACTAGATATCAACAAAAAGTAGGAAGTGTAAACTTTGCTTCTTACTATACTAGACTAGACATTTGTAGAGCAGTTTCAAGACTCTCTGAATACCTAACTAATCCGTCGCCTCAGCATCTCTACGCTGTTGACCACCTACTACACTACTTAGTAGGAACATGTTATTTGGTAATTGAATTTGATAGCAACTTTCAAGGCTTAGATTCTTTTCTCTCCTAGAGCGACGCTGCATTCGCTGACGATATCAATCCTCGAAAAAGCTCAATTAGATACTGCTTTCAGCTATATAGAGGTCCAATACATTACAAGTCAACTAAACAACGCCATGTAACTACGTCAAGCACAGAGTCAGAGTTTGGAGCCCTGATTTCCACTACAAAGGAGTTCTTATAGTAGATTCGTCTATTTAATTATATTAAACTACACATTCAGGATTCTCTGAACATCTACTACAACAATCAACAAACCATTCGCCTCTTGCAAAGAGACACACCAAAGCTTGATACTAAGCTCAAGTATATTGACATCATCTAGAGCTGGCTTAGGCAAGAAGTTCAAGAGAAGCGTGTCAACATCCACTGGGTTCCTACTACTAGCATAGTAGCTGACGGCTTTACAAAAGAGCTACCACCTTAAAAGCATGCTCTATTCGTACAACAACTACACCTTAAAGATATTAGTCATTTGATTCTCAGACCAGGTGACAGCGTTCAGTAATATGCTATCTCCTGGGGGGGTGTGTTGTGCTAGATTTATGACATCACCTGTTTTTTCTCATTGTTTATTCTTATAATGAACTACTGTTTGATTTACCACTTCATCGCTAGTTTTATCTGCTATGTGATCAGCTGTATGATTACTAGTGTTGTGCTAAACTCACTATATTATTATATCGTCATTATATTATTCATTCATTATGATATAATAATCATTCACTCCTTATATATAGACCTTAGATAACTCCCTACACAAATCAATCAATTCTCTATGACCTACAGTACTGAGGACCTTCCCAACTTAACATTATCTGATTCCATAGAAACGTGACCTAACAGCCACGTGACCTACCCTGCTCCGATCCAATTACTTCATCTATCACCTACCCTGTACGTGCTGTTTACCTCTAACAACATGTAGCACGCTATAGTTTCTCATCGACCTCTAACTCCTCTTTGATGCCTCGGAAGTATCTATATAAGGTTTTTATATAATTTATTCCCTTGTAACAAAACTATTCAGAATACTCTAGTATTGTATATACAAGGACACTAAACAGTGCCTTAATATAACTGCTACAAGAGAAAAGAACTAATTAACTCTCTTGGTTGCAATTGTTGTCTATACTTTCGCGAAATTAACAAATCACCTGCTAATAGCTATAGAGCAATTTTGTTTGCTACAGCAAACAGCAATAATGTTGTCTACTTATATACTCTTCTACAATACCTGCTAAATTATACCTTTGTGACGTTTTTACAAAAAACAGGCAAAATTAATCTTGAGGACAAGATCCTTGGAAGAAGGGATAGTTGTAATATATAGAGGTTACAAGGTTATAAGGTTATGTAACTTTTCATCTAATCTAAGGAAGTCTTTATCTACTATTATAAATCAATCAGAAATTAAGTAGTTCTAGTAGATAGAGTTTATAGAGTTAACAGAGTTGACGTAATATTAGGGCTTAGGAGCTTCTATAAAGCAAGACTTCTCCTGTACCTCGAAGAAGAGGCAGAGATTAGTTCTATACTAAATTGAAAAGATTTAAATTAACTTATTGCCTACTATCCACCTTATATATACTAACGTGTGATTTGTAACACTATCTTCTTCTTAGCCTAGTGTGTCTCTATACTTAAGTATAACCTAAGAAATATTATTATAAGGCTAATAGCCTTCTCTTTCTTTTAATATAAACGTTACTTAAGTATCTGAACACAAACACTAGATTAAACTAGTAAAGTATATTAATAGATCTAGTAAAGAAATAGCTACCTATACTTAATATAAATATTTTAAACGAAAGTATATAGCCTTAGCTATTACTCTAGAGGCTAACAAATATTCTAAGTATATAAGGCAGAAGAAATTCTATAATATAAAATCATAAAATCAAATGTCTTTACTTTCTAACTAGTTCTCTATTAACTAGTAGTACTAAAGATTATATAACAAAGAAGAACAGGCCTAGTAGTTCTAACAGAAGGCTGCTGCTAAGGTTCTTTGTTTATAGAAACTATAATACTAACTTAACAAGTAAAAGTAGTAATTAATTTATTCTAGCCTAAACTCTATAGCTAAACTAGAAGAGAAGGAAAAGAAGAAGAAAGAAAAGAAAGAGTAGGAAACAGAGCTAGAGAGGAGAAGAAGCTGCTAGACTAGTATGTCACGAATCACGTGTCAGCACGTGATAAGTAAGTCCAGACAGCGCTCTGACAGGACAAGATACTATTAAGTAGACGTAGGTTATAGAGATTAGCTAGAGTAGCTAGCCGATCCAAGGATTTCCTTCGGTATAGGTCACGTGACATGCTGGGTCGCCTGGAGCAACAAGCTACTCGGGCGACTAGGTTAACTAGAGCAACAAGCGCTCTAGCTTACTATTACAAATTATATACTAGTATGTAACAAGTAAAGTCTAGGCGACAACCTAACAGAACAAGTACACTACTCTAGAATAGAAAACACCTAGGACCTAGATAGTAGAAAGAGATTAGTTAGCTAATCCTAAGGATTTCATTAAGTAGTTATATAATAGAGTCTCTCGCCTATCCTAGAGCCTCTGTTAGAGACTCTAAGTAGAGTTAGAGTCCTCTTAAACAGGACTTTATAGAATTAGAGTTCTCTTATTTAGAACTCTATGTAGAAATAAGACTTCTTGTGAGAATAAAGGTTCTATATATAACTAGCACGTCTGCTATTAGATAGAGGCTTTATACTTAACTTTACTTTAGTATTTAATATATCTTATTTTAACATCTTGAGTTTAAGTAACAAGTTTACCTTTAAGTAAACGCCTTAGTAACTCTTACTTTCTACTGTAACTAAACAAACAAAGACCTAGTTATACTTGTTAGACCTGTGAGTTTGTAATTTATTATACTTTAAGCATCTGCTTAGAAGTAAACTGCTATAATGTTAGCTATATCTTCTACTCTAAAGGTAGCGCTAAAAGCAGCTGTTACTCTAGCTGTTGTAATAGTACTAACTGTTACTACTCTCTGAGAGGAAGTGAAACTACTAATCCTGAAACTATTTAATAGTTTACTAGAGAAGCTTATAGAGTTCCTTATAAAAGCTTCTCTCTACTTGAACTTTTATATAGTATAATTTATAAGTGAAACTGACTAAGTTATATAGCTTACTACCTGTCTTGAAGAAGCAGCCTATAACTAGATAGAACTATACCTTAAAGACTTCTAGAAGAACAAAACACCTAAGGGAAAGGTGTTAATAATTATGTCTAAAGTTACTAAGAAACTGTTCTAGAACGTGAAGAGATTCAAAGAAGAGCTTAATTAAGTATTTGTAGATGTTGATTTAAAGAAGAAATCTATACAAGTATTATATAATCTCTAACAGAAGAACTCTGTAGCTAAGTATACTTTACACTTCTAGCAGTATATAGCGTAACTAAACTAGAACAATAAAGCCCTCTAAGAACAATTCTATAGAGGATTAAAAGACAACGTTAAGAATAAATTAGTAAGAGACAACCTGCTAACCTTACTTAATGAATTAATTAATAACTTAATTAAAATCAATAACTAGAACTACAAACAAAGGCTTAAAAGAAAAGAACGTTATAGATATTAAGTAAATTATAAAGAAAAGAACTATAGAGATCTCATAGAACTAGATACTATAAATAGAACCTAGCTAAAGAAAAAGGCAGGCAAGTAGAGTAAACTTTCCTAAGAAGAAAGAAACTACTAACACAAACAGAATTTATGTTACTTATATAGCAAAACTAGCTACAGAGCAAGTAAATATAGCTTAAAGAAGTAACTTAATCAAGGAAAGCAAGTTAATACTACTAGCTACAAGGAAGTAGCTGTGCTTAAAAGTAGGCTGCTTACAGAGAAAGAGTTAGCTAAATATATTAGTATATAAATCAAAGAGACAGAATTAATAAATAAATTAGATAACTTAATCTTAGAGGAATATTATAGCATATAATTAGACTCTGTAGAAATCCTCTCTCTTTAATAACTTATAGTACTAGTCTAAGAATCTACTAGTATAGATATTAGAGATACCTGGATATTAATGTACAGTAAGGAACAAGAGTATAGATAAAAGAATCTATAGAACTCTAAACAAACCTTTTAAACTATATAATTATACTTAAGTATATACCTAAGGTTTAATACAAAATATATTATCTAATAGTTAAGAGAGAGCCTGATTAGTTTAACAAGTATTAGTATAATTCCACAAACGACTTTTATAGAAAGAACGTACTTTAACCTAGCTAAAACAATTATTCCTATAGAGTACTTGTTGGAATTACCTAGCTTATTAGAGGCAGGCAACGAAGAAGTAGTAAGCAAGGACCTAGAAGTAGAAGAAATATAGACATTTATTAGTACTTACATAGATAGAAACTGTTAGGTATAAATTAATGAAATTAAGCCTGACTTCTAGAGCCTATATATATTACAAGGGGACAAGCTAGTACCTCTAGACAAATATAAAGTAGTATTTGCTAAGAACTGTTAAATTACCTTTTAAAATCTTTGTTTAGAAAAAGAAACATTAGAACTTATATATAGATAGTGTCCTAAGAGTAACATTTACTATTAAGATTCTAAAGGTTCTAGGTCTCAACAACCTAAGAAAGGAGAACAATAGATAGTAATCTAGCTAGTTAATAAAACTAGTACATAGAAGCTAGAACAACCTCTTAGAATCACAAGATTTAAGCTAAGGTTTTTAGTAACACTACTTAAACCTAACTCTAACAAGTACTATTAGGTAGAAGAAGTATATAAAGTAGTTTATTTAGACAAGGAGAAAGTAGTTTTTAGAATACTAGAAGAGCTAGACAAGCTCTTATTTAAAATTTTTCCTATTAAGTAATAAGAAGCTTATGTAACTTCAGGAGAAAGTTAGTTATTTATAACTACAACTATGTCACGAATCACGTGTCAGTACGTAATAAGTAAGTCCAGGCGGCGCCCTGACAGAACAAGATACTATTAAGTAGTTATAGCAAATAGAGGTCGCCTAGAGTAGCTAAGCGATCCAGGGATTTCATTTAGTATAAATCACGTGACATATTAGGTCGCCTGGAGCGACGAGCTACCTAAGCAACTAGGTTAACTAGAGCGATTAGCGCTCTAGTCTACCTATGAGAATAAAGGTTCTATATATAACTAGCACGTCTGCTATTAGATAGAAGCTTTATACTTAACTTCTTCTTTACTTAGTTTATAATATATTGTTTTGTCTTCTTAAGTTTAAGTAACAAGTTTACCTTTAAGTAAACACTTAGTATATCTGAACCTCTTCTTGTATTCTAACTTTTAAGACTTAGTTACCTTTGTTACTTTTAGTACAAGAGTAGGTTTTGTTATACTTTAAGCATCTGCTTAGAAGTTTAGTCACTATAGCTCTAACTCTATTAAAACTAGCTGTTGCTAGTTCTAGTACTAGCTGAACAAACTTGTTAACTCTCTCTAGTAGCGCTAAGAGAACTCAACCCTAGGCTACCTCTGCTGTACTATTACTAGGCAATAAACTAGAACTAGTAGACTCTAACTACAACAACACAAGTATGTCTAATATACCTAAACCCTTTAAGGTTAAAGTACTTAAAACTATCTAAGTCAAACTCCTAGATATATATTATAGAAAGAGAAACAAACTTAAGTTATTCCTTCTCTAGATAGATATCTACTTTAACTTTAACATAGACAAATTTAGTAACAACTATAATTTATAATTAATATTTGTAATCTCTTATCTAAGAGAAGCTACATTAGATTAGGCCTAACCCTACCTTAAAGACTTCTTTGTACACAAAGACAATAATAGATTAATAAGAGACACCTAAATAATGTTTAAATCCTTTAGAGGATTTAAAGTAGTAATTAGAAAGGTATTTAGAGATTTCGACGTAATCTAAACAGCTATATAAAAGCTTTTAGACCTAAAACAGACTAGATTAGCTATTAGCTATACTAACGATTTCTAACAATATAAAAACAAGTCTAGATAAGACACTCTTACTCTTATAGAACATTTCTATAGGAGATTAAAGGTATACCTCTAAGAAGAAATAGTAAAACAGAATATAACTTTTACTACTATTAGCAGCATGATTAGCAGCGTTATCTAACTAGTTAATTGTCTGTAGGAATTCAGGAAATCTATTTAAGAAAGTAGAAGTTAGAATAAGAATAGAAGCAAGGGCAAGTATAACAGCTAGTAGAATAATAGCAAAGTAAATATAGCCTAGAAGAAATCTTTCAAAGAAAAGAAGCTTTTCTAAGAAGAACAGAACTACTAACGTGAGTAGAATTTATGCTACTTATATAGCTAGTCAGGCTATAGAGTAAACGAATGTAGCTTAAAGAAGTAAACTAACAAGAGAAAGCAAGTTAATACTATATTCTAGAAACAGGTAGTGTTACTTGAGACAGAAGAGCTATCTAACAAAGAATTAGAGGTATGTAGATATAGAACTTAGATTAAGAAAGATAACTCTATCCTTGAATAATATTATAACACCTGCTCTAAGAGTGAATATAAGTTACTATTACAAGCTACTTATAAATCACCTGAGAGTATAATAGAAGAAGAGTCTTCTAAATTATTAGAATTGTCTAAGAGAAATAATTAGAGTAGAGAACTCTAGGTTAGAGATAAATAGGTCTATATTAGAACCTATAAGAGAGAGAATTAATAGGTGAACATAAAAGGCGAAAGACTAGACTTTTAGTCTCTACATGCTACTATAGAACATAGCTCTATCTCTCTCTAACAATATATTGTTAATAATAATTAAGTAAGTTATATCTACTTTAGACACGAAGGCTCTGGACACATCTCTAGAGAGGAGAAGGAATACAACTATACTATAGACTACAACAAAACACTACTACCTACAGAATTCTACTACCTAGTAGAAGGAGAACTTTAGGTAGCTTAGGTTCTAGGCCTCTCTACAGCTAAGTAGGTACAGTACTAACTACAGCTAACATCTAACTAGACATTAAACAAATAGTTCACAGGAACGTTGCTAGATTATTAGACAGGTGTAGAGTATTAATAGATATATAAAGTAATATATATAGACTAGGAGAAAGTTATATTCTTTCTATAAGCTTAGGATGCTATAACCTGGCTTAACAATACCGAGAACAAGATGTTTGACATCTACTATATTAGACTAGAACTATATACTACTTCCAGGGAAAGCTAGTTATATATAACTGCAACTATTAGAGGAAAGAAATTATAGATTATAATTGATTCTAGAGTAACAAGTAATTTTATATCCCTGAAAGCCTATAGAAGGCTTAACATTCTAGTCAAGAAAACATTACTCTATGTCTTAAGTATTGTTAACAAAACTAATATTACTTACTAAAACAGAGTTATTAATTAGTAAACCATCTCTACAAAGACTACTATTAACAGACACTGTTTAGACATATAATTTAATGTTGTTAAGATAAGGAACAAGAAAGCAATACTTAGTATACCCTGGATTTAAGAATATAATCTAGATATTAACTAGAAGAAACGTAGTATTACTTTTAGTTAATGTAACTGTATATAGTTGTAACTACAAGGCAGGAAGAAGGCTAGCACTACCTCCTCTAAAGTGCCTAGACACCTGGCCCAAGGTCCTCTACAGGTCAGCCAGACCGCTAATAACAAAATACTTATATAGTATAGAGAATTTTCGAAATTGTTTAATAACCTAGAAGACATATATGCCTTGCTAAGACATTAACTATAGAACAACAAAATAAAACTAAAGAAGAGTTATAACGTTAGGAAGTAAAAGCTTTAACTATATATATAGAGTAACTTACAAGTAATAAACAAGTATATTAAGGAAGGAATCAAGAAAGAATATATCTAAAAATCAGAGTCTTCTATCTGTTCAAATATAGTTATAGTATATAAAAAGAATAATCTAAATAGAAGAGTTTACGTTAACTACTAAGAAGTTAATAATATAACAGTTAAGGACACTTATCTATTGCTGACTAGCTAATACCTGTAGAACAGAATAGACTAGGTAGTTTAATACACGAAACTAGATTAGAGAAGTGCCTTTAACTTAATTTAGATTAAGGAAGGTAATAAATAGAAGACAGTATTTGTCTTACTATTAGGTCTTTATAAGTACATAGTAATACTATTTAGTTTAACAAACATACCTGCTATATGTCAAAGACAGAACAATAGTATACTAGAGAATCTTCTAGAGAAAACTATAATATATTATCTAGACAATATCCTAGTATTCTTAGAACAAGAAGAGAATTATAAGAAGTATGTTAAGGAAGTCTTAAGAAGACTTATAGTAGTAGACTCTTGCCTTAAGCTATTGAAACATAAGTTTAGAGTAACTTATATAACGTTCCTAGAGTATTTGATTACTCTAGAACAAGTAGAAGTAGATCTGGAAAAAACTAAAGGCGTTAAGAATTAGCAAACGCTATAAAATATTTAAGATGTCTAGTTATTTCTAGGATTCGCTAACTTCTGCTAATAATTTATTAGAGACTATACTAAGCTAGCTAGTTCTCTAACTAGCCTAACTTGAAAAGGCATTGATTTCTAATAGACAAAGAAAGCTAAGAAAGCTTTTCAGGAAATCAAGAAATAATTTACAGAAGAACCTATTCTTTAAAGCTATAACGCTAGCAAGCTAAGTACTATTAAGACTAACGCCTTAGACATAGTAGTAGGTGCTATATATCTTTAACTAGGAAAAGAAGGTAAATTTATACTAGTAGTATACTTTTCTAAGAAAATAGAACTAGTATAACAGAACTATAGAATATATAATAAGGAACTTCTTGCTATAGTTCTAGCCCTTGAACACTAGAGAATATATCTCTAGAATACAAACCATCAGGTCACTATACTGTTAGATTACAAGAACCTTAGAACATTTACTACTACACAAGAACTCTTGAATAGAAGACTTACAAGGTAGGCAGAAATCTTAGAAGGTTATAACATTATAATCTAACACGTTAGTAAGACAGTAAACTCTTGAGCCGACGCTCTTAGTTAAAAGCTAAGCTATAAAGAAGACAAGGAGTACAAAAAGATTGTAATCTTAAAGACTCTAGAAAATAGAGATCTAGCCCCAGCTGTATACGAAATAGCAGCGACACAGGAAGATCTATAGACTAAAAGAATCTAAGAAGCTTAGAAACTAGAGCAACTAGCTCTAGGTAAGCAAGAACAAAATAACAAAGAATAGTACACAAACAGAAAGCTATATGTCTCTAAATCCTATGCAAAGGAATTTATTAAAGAATACTATACTACTCTAGTACATAGTTATTAGAGAGTTCACTAAACTCTCTAGTAGATTAAGCAGTACTACTATATTAATTACCTATTAGTAGTAGTCAAGGAAGTAATAGCAGAGTATAATACCTGTACTAGAAACAAGGCTTCCTGCTATATACCTTATAGATAGATAAGTACTACTCTAATACTACAAATACCTTAGAGATCTATATTATATTATTTTATAGTCAAGCTACTAAAATCCAAAGACCTAATAACAGGAGTTATATATAACTCAATCCTAGTTATTGTTGAATAACTTATAAAGTATATAGTACTTGTGCTATATATAGAAGCAAGTATAGCAGAACACCTAGCCTATGTGTTCCTACAAAAGGTAGTCGCTCTATATAGTCTACTAGAAGAAATAATCTCTGACAGAGATAAACTCTTTACCTTAAAATTCTAGACAGCTCTTATAGAACAACTAGATACAAAAAGAAAGCTATTAACAGCTTTTCACTCTTAGACAAATAGAGGAACTAAACAAATGAATTAAGTTATTAAAGTATACTTTAGATATTATGTAAACTATAAGCAAGATAACTAGGTTAAACTTCTACTACTAGTATAGTTCGCCTATAATAGTTCAACAACAGAAACTACACTTGTTATACTATTCTACACTAACTATAGGTATAAATTAATTACTTATTAGAACTCTTTACTAAGTACTATTAATAATAACAAGGCAGGATTACAAGACTACAAACCTAGGGAATTACACAAGAAGCTTATAGAGTAACTTTAGTTTATAGCAAAACATAATATATACTACTACAACAAGTAACGTAGTCAGGAACTAATGTTAAAAGAGAGAGATAAAGTCTATTTAGTTAGAAAAAACATTAATACTAAAAGACTAAGTAGTAAACTAGACTATAAGAAACTCAGACTATTTAAAATCAAACACGTCAAAGAACCTCTAAATTATAAACTTACACTACTAAAAACTATAAATATCTATCTAGTATTCTATATATCCTTGCTTAAACTAGTACTACTAGGAGTACTACTAGCTCTACTCACAGAAATCTAACCTGTTAACTCTAATACAGAATACAAAGTCAAGAGAATTCTTGACTATAAGGTTGTTAGAGAATAGGTTAAGTACCTAATTAAGTAGTTAGATTACCTATATTTAGAAAATACTTAGAAACTAAAAAGAAGCCTTATCTAGTACTAGAAGGAACTTTAGGAATTCTACTACTAAAACCTAGGCTTGCCTACATTTTATAGTTAGCTAGGAAAGACAAGAAAAAAGCTAGGTCAAGACCTAGGTCAAGAGAAGAGTTAGAGAAACCAGAAGTAGAAAGAGCTGCTAGCCTAGCAGCCTCTTCTTCTCTTCTGTTCTTTACTTCCTGTTTCTTCTTTTCTTTTCTTTCTAACTCTTTAACAGCATCTAACTCATTAAGTAAGTTAAGACTAGCTGCTATTATTCTCTTCTCTCTGTTAAGAAGAAGACGTTTTTGCTGTCACAGACAAAGAATCTTAGCTATAGCCTCTTTCTCCTAAGAATCTAACACAGCCTTCTACTTCTTAATAGAAGCCTAGTCTAAAATCAAGAGCATTTAGTTACGCTTGTAATAGTTATAAAATTTTCCCTGTCTAGTATAGGTAGAGTAACAAGAATATTAGTTGTCTTATATTACAATACATCAGCGAGGCTTGCTAGCTAAGTTAAGGGTTTTTTTACATTAAGTACAAGAAGCTATTTTGTTGCTATATTATTTAATATAAAAACTAAGAGACTAATGTTTAGTATATTTCTTATTATTAGACAATAGTATAATGAAAACAAAAGAAGGCTAGTAGCCTTCTAATAATATTTCTTAGGTTGTACTTAAGCGTAGAGACACGCTAGGCTAAGAAGAGAATAGTATCACAAATCACGTGTCAGCATGTAATAAGTAAGTCTAGGCAGCGCTCTAATAGAACAAGATACTATTAAGTAGTTATAGCAAATAGAGGTTGCCTAGAGTAGCTAAGCAATCTAGGGATTTCATTTAGTATAAATCACGTAATATATTAGGTTGCCTAGAGCAACGAGCTACCTAAGTAACTAGGTTAACTAGAGCGATTAGCGCTCTAGTCTACCTATGAGAATAAAGGTTCTATATATAACTAGCACGTCTACTATTAGATAGAAGCTTTATACTTAACTTCTTCTTTACTTAGTTTACAATACATTGTTTTGTCTTCTTAAGTTCAAGTAATAAATTTATCTTTAAGTAAACACTCAGCGCATCTAAACCTCTTCCTGTATTCTAACCTTCGAGACTTAGTTACCTTTATTACTTTTAGTACAAGAGTAGGTTTTGTTACAAACTATTAGGAGAAAGAAACTCTAAATTATAATTAATTCTAGACCTACAAGTAACTTTATTTCTCTCTTAGCTATATAAAAGCTAAATGTCCTAGTTAAAGGAATAATACTATATAAACTTATAGTAGTTAATAAGACAGAGGTAGAATACTAAGGAGGTGTTGTTAACTAATGTACTATACCTACAAAAACATAGATTAAAGGACACTGTTTAGATATATAATTTAATATCATAGATATTAGTAAGAAGAACATTATACTTAGAATCTCTTAGATCAGAGAACATAACTCTAACATTAACTAGAAGGAAAAAGAAATTTCCTTTAGCTAATATAACTATAAGTAGCTTTGACTACAAGGCTAGAACAAGGTTAGTATTACCTCTTCTAACTCACCTAGACACCTAGCCTAGGGTCCTCTACAGGTTAGCAGGACAGCTAATAACAAAATACCTATATAGTATAGAGAATTTTCAAAATTATTTAATAACCTAGAAGACATATATACCTTGCTAAAACATTAGCTATAAGATAACAAAATAAAACTAACAGATAGTTATAACCTTAGAAAGCAAAGGCTTTAACTATATACATAGAGTAACTTATAAGTAATAAACAATTATGTTAAGGAAGAAATCAAGAAAGAATATATCTAAAAGTTAGAGTCTTCTATCTATTCAAATATACTTATAGTATATAAGAAGAACAATCTAAATAGAAGAGTTTATGTTAACTACTAAGAAGTTAATAATATAACAGTTAAGAACACTTACCTATTACTAACTAGCTAATACCTGTAGAACAGAATAGGTTAGGTAGTTTAATATATAAAACTAGATTAGAGAAGTGTCTTTAACTTAATTTAGATTAAGGAAGGTAATAAATAGAAAACTACATTTGTTTTACTATTAGGTCTTTATAAGTATATAGTAATACTGTTTAGTTTAACAAACACACCTGCTATATGTTAAAAACAGAATAATAGTATACTAGAAGATCTTCTAGGAGTAACTATAATATATTACCTAGATAATATTCTAGTATTCTTAGAACAAGAAGAGAATTATAAGGAACATGTCAAAGAGGTCTTAAAAAGACTTATAGCAGTAGACTCTTGCCTTAAGCTATTGAAATATAAGTTTAGAGTAACTTATATAACATTCCTAGAATACTTAATTACTCTAGAACAGGTAGAAGTTAATCTAGAGAAAACTAAGAACGTCAAAAGATAGCTAATACTACAGAATATTAAAGATGTCTAGTTATTTCTAGGATTCACTAACTTCTACTAACAATTTATTAGAGACTACACTAAGTTAGCTAGTCCTCTAACTAGCCTAACTTGAAAAGACATTAATTTCTAATAGACAGAACAAGCTAAAGAACCTTTCCAGGAAATCAAGAAACAATTTATAAAAGAACCTATTCTTTAAAGCTATAATACTAGTAAGCTAAGTACTATTGAGACTAACCCTTTACATATAGTAGTAGATACTATATATCTTTAACTAGGAAAAGAAGGTAAACTTATACTAGTAGTATACTTTTCCAAGAAAATAGATCTAGTATAGCAAAACTATAGAATATATAATAAGAAACTTCTTACTATAGTTCTAGTACTCAAATACTAGAGAATATATCTCTAGAATAGAAATCATTAGGTTACTATACTATTAGATCACAGGAACCTTAGAACGTTTACTACTACACAAGAACTATTAAATAGAAGGCTTACAAGGTAGGCAGGAATCTTAGAAGGTTATAACATTGTAATCTAATATATTAGTAGAATAGTAAACTCTTAAGCAGACACTCTTAGTTAAAAGCTAGGCTACAAAGAAGATAAAGAGTATAAAAAAATTATAATCTTGAAAACTCTAGAAAATAAAGATCTAGCTCTAGCTATACATGAAATAGTAGTGACAGGAGAAGGTCTATAGACAAAAAAGATCTAGAGAGCCCAGGAGATAGAGTAACCAGCTCTAGCTAAATAGAAACCTATACTAAAGAACTTGCCTAATAGTAGAGAGAACTTTATTAACATTTATAGAGCAACAAATGATTAGAATAACAAAGAACAGTACATAAATAGAAAACTATATATCTCTAAATCCTATATAAAGGAATTTGTTAAAGAATACTATACTACTCTAGTATATAGTTACTAGAGAGTTCGCTGAACTCTCTAGCAAATCAAGTAGTACTACTATGTTAATTATCTATTAGCAATAGTCAAGAAAGTAATATTAGAGTATAATACCTGTACTAGGAACAGGGCTTTCTGCTATATACCTTATAGACAGATAGACACTACTCTAATACTATAAATACCTTAGAGATCTATATTATAGGATTTTATAGTCAAACTACTAAAATCTAAGAACTTAATAATAGAAGTTATATATAACTTAATCTTAGTTATTATTAAACAACTTACAAAGTATATAATACTTATACTATATATAAAAGCAAGTATAGTAGAACATCTAGCCTATATATTCCTGCGAGAAGTAGTTGCTCTATATAGTCTACTAAAAGAAATAATCTCTAACAGAGATAAACTCTTTACCTTAAAATTCTATACAGCTCTTATAGAACAGCTAGGTACAAAAAGAAAGCTATTAACAGCTTTCTACCTCTAGACAAATAGAGAAACTAAACAAATAAATCAAGTTATTAAAGTATACTTAAGATGTTATATAAACTATAAGTAAGATAATTAGGTTAAACTTCTACTCTTAGTATAATTTACTTATAATAGTTTAATAATAGAAACTATACTTATTATACTATTCTACACTAACTATAGGTATAAATTAGTTACTTATTAAGACGCTTTACTAACTACTATTAATAATAACAAAGCAGGACTACAAGACTACAAACTTAGAGAATTATACAAGAAGCTTGTAGAATAACTTTAATTTGTAGCAAAACATAATATATACTACTATAATAAACAATATAGTTAGAAGCTAACGTTAAAAGAGAGAGATAAAGTCTATTTAGTTAGAAAAAACATTAACACTAAAAGACTAAGTAGTAAACTAGACTACAAAAAACTTAGGCTATTTAAAATCAAATATATTAAAGAACCTCTAAATTATTAACTTATACTACTAAAAACTATAAATATCTATCTAGTATTCTATATATCCTTACTTAAACTAGTACTACTAGAAGTACTACTAGTCTTACTCACAGAAATTTAACCTGTTAACTCTAATATAGAATACAAAGTCAAGAGGATTCTTAACTATAAGGTTATTAGAGAACAGGTTAAGTATCTAATTAAATAGTTAGATTACTTATATTTAGAGAACACTTAAGAACTAAAGAGGAATCTTAACTAGTGCTAGAAGAAACTTTAGAAGTTCTACTATTAAAACCTAAGGTTGTCTACATCTTGTAGTTAGCTAGAAAAGACATATAGAAAGCTAGGTTAAGGCCTAGGTCAAGGGCAGAGTCAGAGAGACTAGAAGTAGAAAGAGTAGCTAGCCTAATAGCCTCTTCTTCTCTTCTGTCCTTTACTTCCTGTTCTTTTTTTTCTTTTCTTTCTAACTCTTTAGTAGTATCTAACTTATTAAGTAAGTTAAGACTAGCTACTATTATTCTCTTCTCTCTATTAAGGAGAAGGCGTTTTTGCTGTCACAAGTAGAGAATCTTAGCTATTGCCTCTTTCTTCTAGGAATCTAGTAGAGCTTTCTACTTCTTAATAGAAGCCTAGTCTAAAATTAAAGGCATTTAGTTACGCTTACAATAGTTACAAGATTTTCTCTGTCTAGTATAGGTAGAGTAACAAGAATATTAATTACCTTGTATTATAATACATTAGCAAGGCTTGCTAGCTAAGTTAAGAAATTTTTCACATTAAGTACAAGAAGCTATATTATTACTATGTTATTTAATATAGAAACCAAGAGATTAATGTTTAGTATCTTTTTTATTATTAGAAGGTAGTATAATGAAAACAAGAGAGAGCTGCTAGCCTTCTAACAATATTTCTTAGGTTATACTTAAGTATAGAGACACGCTAGGCTAAGAAGAGAATAGTGTTACAAATTATGTGTTAGCATGTAATAAGTAAGTCTAGACAGTACTCTAACAGAACAAGATACTATTAAGTAGATATAGGTTATAGGGATTAGCTAGAGTAGCTAGCTAATCTAAGGATTTCCTTTCGTATAGGTTATGTAACATGTTGAGTCGCCTAGAGCAACAAGTACTCTAGTCTACCCACGAGAATAAAGGTTCTATATATAACTAACACTTCTGCTGTTAGATAGAAGCTTTATACTTAACTTACTTTAGTATTTAATATATCTTGTTTTAACATCTTGAGTTCAAGTAACAAGTTTACCTTTAAGTAAACACCTTAGCGACTCTTACTTTCTACTGTAACTAAACCGACGAAGACTTAGTTACTTTTGTTAGACCTGTGAGACAGTATTCGTTATATAGTAGTTCTTTCTACTTCTGTTCTCTCTAACTCCTCTAACCTAGGCCTTGACCTAGCTTTCTTTGTGTCTTTTCTAGCTAAATACAAGATATAGGCAACCTTAGGTTTTATTAGTGAAAATCTAATAACAGTCCTAGACTGTTAAGGTTTAATCTAGGTTTCTAAGTATTTTCTAAATATAGATAACTTATCTATTTAATTAAATACTTAACTTGTTCTGTAATAATCTTTTAGTTAAGAATCTTTTTAATATTATACTCTGTATTAGAATTAACAGGTTGAATCTCTATAAGTAGAGCTAGTAGTACTTCTAGTAATACTTGTTTAAGTAGAGATACATAGAATACTAGATAGATATTTATAGTTCTTAGTAGTATAAGTTTATAATTTAAAGGTTCTTTAATGTATTTATATAATATATAGAGGCTGTGTTAGTTATGTAACCTCTCGTCTAATCTAAGGAAGCCTTTATCTGCTATTATAAATGAATTAGGAATTGTTTAATTCTAGTAGATAGAGTTAATAGAGTTAATAGAGTCTATGTAATATTAGAGTTTAAAAGCTTCTATAAAGCAAGGCTTCTTCTATACCTCTAAGAAAGAGTAGAGATTAGTTCTATACTAAATCTAATACTTGTTTACTCTTATATAAGATTTAATTTAACTTATTGCCTACTATCTACCTTATAGTTTAATTCTAAACAGTCTAAGCTTCTTGTAGTCTAGTTTACTACTTAGTCTCTTTGTGTTAATATTTTTTCTAACTAAATAGACTTTATTCTTCTCTTTTAACGTTAGCTCCTAACTACGTTGTTTGTTATAGTAGTATATATTTCTTTCTGCTATAAATTACAACTCTAATATAAGTTCTTTATATAGTTCTTTGATTTTCAAGACCTGAACTTAAGTAAGTTAATTATTAACAGTTATATTTAGTAATTTTTAATATACTACTAATTTCTATCTAAAGTTAGTATAGAATAGTATACAAGTATAGTTTCTATTATTACACTATTATATAAGAACTGTACTAAAGGCAGTAGCTTAACCTAATTATTTTGCTAATAGTTTATATAATATTACAAGTATGTTTTAACTACTTAATTTCTGTGTTTATTACCTTTATTTATCTATAAGTAGAAAGCTGTTAATAGCTTTCTCTTTATACCTAGAAGCTTAGTAAGAGCTACCTAGAGTTTCAAGGTAAAGAGCTTGTCTCTGTCTAAGATTATTTCCTTAGGTAGTCTATATCTTAAGACTACTTCTTTTAGAAATACAAATGCTAATTTCTCTGCTATACTTAACTCTATTTATAGTACTAGAATTATATATTTCGTAAGTTATTCTATAATAACTAGAATTGAATTATATTCTACTTCTGTTATTAGTTATTTAGATTTTAGTAGCTTTTATAATGTTATATTCTATAAGAATTCCTGCCTACCTTATAAGCCTTCTATTAGTAAGCTCTTATATAGTAGTAAACGTTCTAAGGTTCTTGTAATCTAATAGTATAGTAATCTAGTAATTTACGTTCTAGAGATATATTCTCTAGTGTTCAAGTACTAGTACTATAGCAAGAAGTTCCTTATTATATATACTATAGTTTTGTTATACTAGGTCTATTTTCTTAGAAAAGTATACTACTAGAATAAGTTTACCTTCTTTTCCTAGTTAGAGATATATAGTACCTACTACTATGTCTAAGGCGATCGTCTCAACAGTACTTAGCTTACTAGTATTATAACTTTAAAGAATAGGTTCTTCTGTAAATTTTTCTTAATTTCCTAGCAAGCTCTCTTAGCTTCTTTTGTCTATTAGAAATTAATGCCTTTTCAGGTGAGACTAGTTAGAGAACTAGCTAGTCTAGTATAGTCTCTAATAAATTATTACTAGAAGTTAGTAAATCCTAGGAAGAACTATACGTCCTTAATATTCTGTGGCATTGTCTACTTCTTAATGTCTTTTGTCTTTTCTAGATTAACTTCTATATGTTCTAGAGTAATCAAGTACTCTAGGAATGTTATATAAGTTACTCTAAACTTGTATTTCAAAAGTTTAAGACAAGAATCTACTGCTATAAGCCTCTTTAAGACCTCCTTAACATATCTCTTGTAGTTCTTCTCCTTTTCTAAGAATACTAGAATATTATCTAGGTAATATATTATAGTTACTTTTAGAAGATCCTCTAGTATACTATTGTTCTATCTCTAACAAGTAGTAGACGTGTTTATAAAACCAAATAGTATAACTGTATACTTATAGAGTTCTAATAGTAAGACAAATACTGTCTTCTATTTATTACCTTTGTTAATCTAAATTAAGTTAAAGGCACTTCTCTAATCTAGTTTTATATATTAAACTACCTAACCTACTCTGTTCTACACGTATTAGGTAGTTAGTAATAAGTAAGTGTTCTTAACTATTATATTATTAACTTTGTAATAGTTAACACAAACTCTTCTATTTAGATTATCTTTTTTATATATAATAAGTATATTTAAATAAATAGAAGATTCTGACTTCTAGATGTATTCTTTCTTAATTTCTTCCTTGACATACTTATTTATTATTTATAAGTTACTCTAGGTATATAGTTAAAGTCTCTGCTTTCCAAGGTTATAACTCTCTTTTAATTTTATTTTGTTATTCTATAGTTAATGTTTTAGCAGAGTATATATATTCTCTAAGTTATTAAACAATTTCGAAAATTCTCTATACTACACAGGTATTATGTTATTAGTAGTCTAGCTAACCTGTAGAGAACTCTAGGCTAGGTATTTAGGCAACTTAGAAGAGATAGCGCTAACCTCCTTCCTGTGTTATAGTTACAGCTATATACAGTTACATTAGCTAAAAGAAATAACTTATTTCCTCTAGTTAATGTCTAGATTATACTCTCAAATCTAGAGCATACTAAGTATTACTTCTTTGTTCCTTATATTAATAATATTATACTATATATCTAAGCAGTATCTGTTAATATTAGTTTTCGTAGATATAGTTCACTAATTAATAACTCTGTTTTAGTAAGCAACGTCTATTCTGTTACTAACACTTAGTATATATAGTATAGTTTTCTTGACTAGAATGTTTAGCCTTTTAAGGGCTTTAGAAGAAATAAAAGTATCTGTTACCTCTAAGTTAATTATAACTTAGAGTTGTTTTCCTCTAATAGTAGCAGTTACAAATAACTAACTTTCTTTTAAAGTAGCACTTAACTTAGGTTTAATATAATAGATAGTAAACATTCTGTTCTTAGCGTTATTAAGCCAGGCTATAGTATTCTGTACTTATAGAAAGAATATAACCTTTTCTTTGTTAGTATAGGTTACTTTATATATCTATTAATATTCTATGTCTGTTTGTCGATCTAGTAAAGTTCCTGTGAACTACTTATTTAACGTCTAGTCTAATGTTAGTTATAATCTATAGTAAACTTATTCTATAGTAGAAGAGCCTAGAGCCTGCGCACCCTAAACTTCTCCTACTACTAGATAGTAGAATTCATTTAGTAGTAGTGTTTTGTCACAGTCTATAGTATAGTTGTATTCCTTTTCTTCTCTAGATATATGTCTAGAACCTTTATGTTTAAAGTAGATATATATAACGAAACCTACTCTTGTACCGAAAGTAACAAAGGTAACTAAGTCTCGAAGGTTGTTATATAGTAAGAGGTTTAGATATACTAGGTGTTTACTTAAAAGGTAAACTCATTACTTGAACTTAAGATATTAAAACAAGATATATTGAAAACTAAAGTAAGTTAAGTATAAAGCTCCTATCTAATAGCAGACGTGCTAGTTATATATAGAACCTTTATACTTAATAATTATTATAATTACTCTAATTATACTAATCTAGCTCAGTGCTACTTAGTTAATTATTAATAATCAATAATAGTTATATAACTTCTATCTAATAAAATCCCTGGATTGCTTAGCTATGCTAGCTAATCCTTTAATACTATAAGAGTATATAATAGTACTTAACCTGTTAGAGCGCTGCCTGGTCTTTACTAGTCACGTATATATATAATTCGTAACACTATCTCCTTCTTAGCCTAGCGTGTCCCTACGTTTAAGTATAACCTAAGAAATATTGTTAGAAGGTTATTAGCCTTCTTCTTCTTTTAATATATCCTCTAAGAAAACCTATAATTAATAAGTGCTCCTTAATAACATTATTAATTAAGGTTTTTCTGCTACTATAAAGTGTTCCTACTATTAGACCTATAGTTGTAACTATATTATAAGTACTTGTTATACCTGCTGCTCTAAATGTATTTGAGTTAGGTGTTTAAAGTATAATAGTAAGCCTGAGTTCCTTGATAGCTATAAAGCCCTAGCTAGGCAGAAAGAAAAGCTTAAAGAGGAAGAAGAAGAGACAATAGTGAAAATCCTTTGCCTTTGTAAACAAAAGAAATTCTTTTAACACTGTTATAATAACATAATAGCTTGTAGTTTTAAGTCTCTACAGAAGCTAGATGCTACTAAAGAGAAAGAACACGTAGCAAAAGAGCTAGAGGAGAAACAAACAAAGGAAGAGAAGGAGGTTACTTGTCTGGCTGCTCTTCTTACCTCTATTTCTTCTAATCCTTTCCTTGACCTAGGCCTCGACTCTGGTTTCTTTAAGGTTTTTCCTCCTGACTATTTAATATAGGAAACCCTAGGTTTTGCTAATAGAAGGCTACAAGAAGCTGAGAGCAGTTCAAGGCCGACTTAGGCTCTTAAGTGTTTTCTAAGTATAGGTAATCTAACTACTTAATTAGGTACTTAACCTGTTCTCTAATAGTCTTATAGTTAAGAATTCTCTTGACTTTATATTCTGTGTTAGAGTTAACAGGTTAGATTTCTGTGAGTAGAGCTAGTAGTACTTCTAGTAGTACTAGTTTAAGTAAGAATATATAGAATACTAGATGAATATTTATAGTCTTTAGTAGCACAAGTTTATAATTTAAAGGTTCTTTGACGCGTTTGATTTTAAACAGTCTAAGCTTTTTGTAGTCTAGTTTACTACTTAGTCTTTTAGTATTAATGTTTTTTCTAACTAAATAGACTTTATCCTCCTCTTTTAGCGTTAGCTCCTAACTATG
Organism: Hymenoscyphus fructigenus; assembly: GCA_001414455.1. Taxonomy (NCBI): domain Eukaryota; kingdom Fungi; phylum Ascomycota; class Leotiomycetes; order Helotiales; family Helotiaceae; genus Hymenoscyphus; species Hymenoscyphus fructigenus. The sequence continues at coordinate 25,966 of LKUV01000164.1, forward strand.
TTGTTTATTGTAGTAGTATATATTATGTTTTACTATAAACTAAAGTTGCTCTATAAGCTTCTTGTATAATTTCCTGAGTTTGTAGTATTTTAGTTCTGCTTTGTTATTATTAACAGTATTCTATAATAGGTTCTAATAAGCAACTAATTTATACCTATAGTTAGTGTAGAATAGTATAACAAGTATAGTTTCTGTTGTTAAACTATTGTAGGCAAACTGTGCTAAGAGTAGTAGTTTAACCTAATTATTCTGTTTATAGTTTATATAATATCTCAAGTATACTTTGATGACTTAATTCATTTGTTTAGTTTCTCTATTTGTCTAGGAGTAGAAAGCTGTTAATAGCTTTCTTTTTACTCCTAGACACTCTATAAGAGCTGTCTAGAATTTCAAGGTAAGAGTTTATCTCTATCAGAGATTATTTCTTCTAGTAGACTATATAGAGTAACTACTTCTTGTAGGAATACATAGGCTAGGTGTTCTACTATACTTGCTTCTATATATAGTATAAGTATTGTAGAGGGGCAGAAAAGCGAGTATAGCGCGTCCCGATAGCGCTGGGCACGAAACTCAAGTAAAGGAATGAATAAAAACAAAAGGCAAAAGAGAATAACAAACAAAATTAAATTGAAAACTACTTCCCCACTGAACTCCCAAAATATGTGTCCCTAAACTAAAAAAAGAAAGAAAGAAAAAAAACATAGAAAAATAAACTGTTCTGTCTATGCCTTGATATCTGCCTTGGGTTCCAGGCCGCTAGTGGTTGAGGGCATGCCCCGTATCACGTGACTATGAACCCTATGTTCTTCGTGCTGACAACGAATCCCCGCCACATTTGTCCCCCCTTTAATAAGTGCCCGCCCTTGGGTACTTTTCAGAAAGAAAAGAAAAGAAACCCTTGCCTCCTAACACTTCTTCTGTCTTATCCTCTACTCTCATTTAGACCTATACAAGTCTTGTCTATCCCCGCCTATGTTTTTATCGTCTCTATCTTCAAGATCTTCAATAACAAAATCGCCTGAGGTTAGTGTTTGTGAAGTTTTCTTTCTAGGACTACTGGAAAGTTGTGCTTGGTATTCCTCTTCAAGGTCTTCTGTTAGATTAATAACCTTGTTATTAGAATTATATACAACATTAGGAGCTTCTTTCCACTTGAAGTATAACTTGTCGCTATATACTTTCTGTTTAGCACTCTAGAGTTCCTGATAGGCAACCTTGATATATAACTTTGCATTTGTGCGCTACTTCTTAATAACATTAATGTTATTTGCCTTCTTATCCTTCTATAGCCAAGAATCTCTCTTAATTCAGACACTCTAATCATCGAAATCGAGTTGTCTAACTAAAGAGTCTGAAAGAGCTCTAAGTCTGGTTAATAGAACAGAAGTATAAAAGCTACCTAGCTCTGGAGATCTACTATATCAAAGCACTGAAGGGGTCTACAGCTTCCTGTGCTATTTCACAACGTCATTATACTTGACTCTATTCTCGAGCTTTCTGTTCTTATTAATAGCAACAAAACTAGCTGAACAAGAGAAACATATAGTATGTAATTCATAGTTGTGTTGTTGTAGAACACTAGATCTTGTAAAAAGGACATCACTAGTGTTTAGAGTACATTTGGTCTATCTAACTTGATTTTCTACACAGATCCTTCCTAGTTGGTAGAGATGTAGAGCTAAAGAGACTTTAACATATCCACCTGTCTTGCTAATGTCCTTGAGCTATTTTGTAATAACTTTAGGATCTATATTAAGCAAGAAGGTGTCTTCTTCATTCCTAGCAAGTATGACTTCATCCTAGAGTGTAGTGATTTTTCCTAAGTGTCTAGTGTCTCCCTTGTAAAAACATGTGTCGACCTCACAAGTATCCTTATTTGTGTAGTAGCACTGTGTAGCTGTGGGGTATACTACTAATCAGGTTTCTTTGTCTTTGTAGAGATTTACCTAGGCTATGTAAAGACTAAGATCCTAGCAAACAAGTTGTTGGAAAATCAAGTAATATATATTAGGGAGAGTCCTAACATACTGTTTTCCTGTAGATTGTAAATAGTAGCAGTATATTCTAATTTCATCTTTAAGGATAGCTACTATCTGTTTGTTATTTATAAGCTAGTTGAAGAACTTTGTTGAAACTCTGTAATGTTTATGCTCTAAGTTAATATTTGCAATAAGGGACCATGGTTTTAGGGTACTAGTGTTGAATTCAGGGACAACCAGTTCAGTAGGTATGAAACGTTTAGTTCTAAGTAAGAGCTTGTCTCAGATAGCTTGAATTTGTAATGTCTAGACAAAGAAATCTATAGTTTAAGAGTGACAGTATGACTTGTAAAAGGAACTGTCTGTGAAGGATTGATTATAAACAGCTGACATTCTATGTATTAGTTCTTTGTGTATTACTCCTTGAGTCTTTATATCAAGGTGTTTAGCAAGAAGTTGAACGTGTTTGTAGCAGGGCTGTAGTGTTTGTTCTTCGAGAATCTATTCCTCAATTAGCTTAATGAGTTCTATTAGGCGGTAGAAGTCTAGTGCTTCTTTTGTGTACTTATCTAAGCCTTCCTTCCATTTTTCTGTCATGTCACATGTATAGTTGAAAATTTCAACAATCTTAGTTTGTTGTTGGACTCGTGGATACTTTAATAGTGTTTTACTTGTTAGGTTCTTATATAATACTTCTTCTGTAGCTTTTCTCTTTCTTGATAGTTCTAGGGTTTCTAGTGCTTTGCTTTGATCAGAGGTAGTTTAGTTCAGCTATATGTTTGAAACTGTAATTAGTTCTTTAAGAACAACTTTATTAGGGAACTAAGGAAAGACTTCTTTATGTAGATGTCTATCTACAAGAAGTCCTGATTCACTAATCTTTAGTCTAAATTCTGTTAACTTATTATTGTGTAGATTAATGTATTAGTCTAGAATTCTAGACTTAACTCTCTCTATAATAGCTTTGATGTCTCTGCTTAACAATCCACCTCTCTTGTACCATCCTCCTCCTAGTTTTAGCTTTTGATTTCAGCGTAGAATTTCGTTATTTAGAAGCTGAATACTATTGTGTGTAGATATATTTTTAAAGAGAGTGTTTAGGTCAATGAAGAAGTTCTTCCCTGTATGTTTGAAAAGAGCCTTAAGTTGTTAGTGAAGTACTTAACCTTGTTGGTCAGGAATGTTGTATAGCAAAATAGCTATTCTCTTCTCCTTCTTGCTCCTCTGGGTTCTGATTTCAATCACAGCTTTAGCAATTGCTCTATTTTCTAATGTCAACTTGTCCTTTAGTTTGTCTGTGAGTCCAAAGAGAGAAGGGTCTGCAAGGCTGTTTGCCTAGTCTAGCAAAAGGTCTTTGTATCCCTCCTTGATTCTGAGTAGGCTTAAGCTCACTTGCATAATTACAATGTGTCTGTCTTGGATTCTATAGCATACTACATAGTCTCGAGCTTCTTGTGTATTCTGGATTTAGACTCCTGTAATGTCTAACAGGGCTCTGATAGCAATATCTATGTTTTGTTAGCTCTGTGGGGTTGACATAGTTGATGTAAGGGTGGGTTTCTAGCAGATCTAGAGAAGTGTAGAGGCGTTTTCTTTTTTTTCTTGGATTTAAGAGTTGCTTAGTAGTATATAGTTTCTTGCTATTGGTTTGTGTAAATAAGTAGTACTTGTTTGTGATATTGTTGTAGGAGGTAGAAGAGGTTAAGGCCCGTTTGTGTTAATTTAGAGCAAACGAGTTAGCAGATCAGCGCTAGGCCTAAAATAGAAGCCTTCTCCCAAAGCAGATAAAAATAAAAATAAAAATAAAAAAAAAATAAGAAGTAGAAAAAATAAAACTTCCAAGGAAATAATAGTAGTAAGGAAATAAATGTTTGTCCCCCCTTTAATATAGAGACGTCCTTGTTTCTAAAGGGAAAGATTAAAGAGAATAAGAGTAAGGTAACACAGTTCTTCCTATTCCTAGTCTTCTTTAAATCGTACATACTTACACCTCTCTTGTTCTGTAATTTAAGGAATGCCTACTTCTATCAACAGCTTCTGTTTGTGATTTGTTATAGCTCCTGGAGAGGTGGGTTATGTCTTTCTTTCGATGAACTTCTTTAGTCTGTTCTCAGCAAATGTTCTAGCTAACTCAGTCCCATCTAGTTCAGTGAGCTAGTAAGTTCCCTTCTTTCTGTCTGCTTTACTGATTTTAAATAGCCCTAGCCATCGATAGACAAGCTTCGTGTTTAATGATTTGTTGACATCTGTTCGAAATGTATTATAGCAGAGAACAAGGTCTTTAATTTCGAAAGGTTCTAATCTGATTTAGTGGCTTACATTAAAGTATTCTTGGCCATTCTGTTAATGTCGATCCTTTTGTAGCATAGATTCTTCTATACCCTTATCTCTTATTTCAATTATTTTAGCTCGGGCTTCTAGTAACTACGTTCTTGTTTTGATCTCTTTCCACCTAATAGTACTCTATGTCAGATGTTCAGCCTCAATTGGGAGTACAGGTTCTTGCTCATATACAAGGTAGAAAGGTATATAGCTAGTAGGTGCATGTACAGTAGTACAATCTGCGAACAGGATTACATCAAGATAACAAGTCCACTTGCTAGTACCGTCACTTGTTAAGGCAAGTAGTCCCACAGTAATCAGTTTATAGCCCCTCTCAATCATTCCATTCCCTGGAGTATAGTATGCTGACACTTGAACCTGCTTAACACTATAGGTAGTCAATATATCAATAACTTCCTTCTTGAATTCAGGACCCCTATTAACTATAAGACAATTAAATAACCTATGTCTATAGATTAGATCTTCCCAAATAAACTTAGCTATTGATTTTGTGTCTGCTTTTACTAGTGCCCTTGCTTTGACTCATCTAGAGAAATTATCTCTACATACTGCAAGCTTTGTCTTGCCTTCGCTCATAGGCATGTAGACTACATTAATTGCAAGCTTAACAAACAACCCATTGGCCTTTTGAGGGTACAGTACTTCTTCTAGTCAAGTTCTAGATGTGAGTTGACAGTCTCTGTAGCTTACTATATATTTCTTAACGCTTATCTAGCAGTTGTTCCAGTAGTATTGTGTAGCTACCCTAGCATATGTAGACTCTCTTCCTTTGTGTCCTGTTTTATTATGAAGTTTTTCCAGGATCTCAAGTCACTTCTCTTCTGAATCTATCACTAGTCGAGGAACAAAGGTCTTGCTTTAGTTTTTCTACAATTGTCTGTCCCTAACACTAAACTAAGTAGCTTTGTGTTTAAAAGAGCGAAACTCTGATCGCGACATCCCTGGAGGGCGTTCAAGTGTAGTCAGCTATCTTGCAATACGCTGGGATTCTTCAGAATAGTCGCTGCCTAAAGGGTCCTGGTTCTACATGTTGCTTTGCATGTCCTGTTCAGTCGACGCCTTAATGTCTGCCTTGGGTTCCAGGCCGCTAGTGGTTGAGGGCATGCCCTGTATCACGTGAGCAGGAACCCCAGCCTGAATCCTAACCAGTGAAATAGACAGATAATTGAGCTTAGTAGTAACCCAGTCATCGATGTTAACGTTGTATTTTTCATCTATGTCATCTGATGTAGTACATGGTCTTCGCGATAATCCATCTGCTGCCGTGTGTTTAGTGCCTTTCACATGACGTACTTCAAAGTCGAACAGGCGAATCCAAGTGATCCATCGAGTAACAAGAGCTCCAGGCAGATCTGTTGCAGCTCTGTTCAACTGTGCTACTAGGACGTTTACATCTGTTTTGAGAATAAAATATATACTATACAACTAGTACTGTAGCTTCTGGAATACTTTAAGGACGCCTCTACATTCTCGTTTTGTTGCATTGTAGCCTTGTTCTGCTTTGTTCTAAAGGCCACTGTTATATCTTACAACCTGTAGTTTGCTAGCTTTGTCTAGTTGTCCTAAGGTGACTCCTCATCCTTGAAGGCTAGCATTGACTCCAACAATAATATCTCCTTACTCAGGTCTATACTAGATTTTCACTAAAACAGAGACAGTCGTGAGTGCAAGCTTGAGATTATCTATTGAAGTGTCTTGTTTAGGTCCCTAATCCTAACTCACTCCTTTCTTGAACAGTCAATAGATAGGCTCAGCTATTATAACAAAGTTTTTGATCTATATACAATAGTAGACACAGACGCCCACAAACGCTCTTCCTTTAGTAGTATTCCTACATAGTAACCATTCGAGGATCTTTATAATCTTAGAACTAGCAGGACGACGACCCTTGGCTCCACAGACAAAGCCTACAATGTTCATTCCATCTTAACAGAACTAAGACTTTGGTCTAATACAAGCTCCTGCTCTTTCAATTTAGTCTATTACTTTGTTGAGATTCTAGATATACTTAAAGACAAATCTTTGGACTCCTAGTAGGCATTCCTTGTTGTTATATTTTATATATAGTCCTTTTACCTCAATATCATTAACAAAGGGTAGTGCTATGTTAGGGTACAGGTCTTCGAGAATCCTCATCACTACTCAAACAAACTAGGCAACAGAATTTGTTGCTCCTTGGGGTAGTGTTGTCATTCAGAGTAAGCTAATTAGGGTCTGAAAGGCAGTTATGTCTCTGCTTCTTTTGTCGAGTGTAAGCTAATCATATCTAGAGAAGAAGTTAATCAAGGACACATAACAGCAGCCAGTAAATTCCTCTGAAAACTCGTTGACTAACAGAGGCATGTTTGTGTCCCTTAATGTGACTAAGTTTATTTTCATTGCGGCATTAATAAGCCTGTAGGTTCCAGCTGTCTTCTTTACTACTAAGAACCATGGATTCTGATAAGGACTATCACAGTATTCTAAAACTCCTCTTTTCAGTCAGTCTTTAAGTATTTAAGTGACTGTTAGAATCAATGACCGAGGACATAGAAAATTAGCCTCTTGCTAGGCTTGATGCTCTATTGTCTTGATCTTAATCAGCGGGCAAACATCTTCGTGTATCTTTGTACAATTGACCTAGTCGAACGCTATTACTCCTTCGCGGTTCAGTAGCATTTCAACTAGCATTTCTCTTTCTTGAGCATATAGCTAGTCTCTAATATTGAGCTACTCTATTCGTTCCTTCGTTAATCTTAAGCCCTTCTAAATGTTCAAAATCCAAGGAAGAAGGTGTTCTTTGAATTGTCCTAAATGCTCTTGGTAGTGTTCTCTTGCTTTTGATTTCTCGTACTAGTTAGGTATTCTGCCCAGCGTGTCTCCTGTTCTATCACTTGTGTTGACTAGTTGTACTTTGTTTGCTTTCAATTTGTATACTATATTAACTTATGTAATTCTAGAAATGTTATTTCCCCCTCCTTTTCTTCCCTGCCTAATTTGTACTTTAGATCTTCCCTGGCTTACTCTCTATATCCTCTTTCCTGTTAACTCTGTTTTAAAACACAAGGAAATCTCATTAATAATATAAGACAAACACTAACCAGGAAAAATAAGTAGCATGTCTCTAGGACCTGAATTAACCTCTCCACAAGTCTCTCTTAGTCTCCTCTTGAATCGAAAATCAGAAACTAATAACACAAAATTTAAAATATATAGAACAGTCTTTATCCTGCTGCTAGATAAATTTAAAAAACTCTCTCTAACTCCCAAGTTCCTTTCTCTGTAGCTAGCACTTAGCTTAGGAAAAATGCCAGCTCTTCGTCATTCTTCTTCTCCTTCTTCTACAAAGGCCTGTTTGTTTCACAATAGTCTCCACATAGGTAGGATAACAGTAACTATACAACTAGAGCCTGACTCTAGGTCTGTTATTACAGCTTCTGTAGATCCATCTAATAGATACTCAAAGGTTAACTACATCTTCTGATTAAACAGCTATCCTAACAGAACAATTAGCGAGTTCTCGATCAAGAAGAAGACTGTATTGCAGGATATGCCTTTAGCGACTTCAACCTATATATAACACATGCCAGAGAATCTTAAAACCTGTCCAGAGACTGTCTTTAGCTTCAGGTGTTCGATGCTTATTACTAGGCAACTAAGACGTTTTGCTAGGCTCAGAGGTACTATGTTGCACTCTGCTCCAGTATCAAGTATTACAAAACTGTCCTCTGAGTTCTTGGATCCTTGTATAGTAACAGTTATTTTTGGAGTAGCAACAATCCAACCTTGATTAGCGTATTAGTTAAGTACTGTACTCAAGGTGCTTACTCTAACAGTTCTTTCGTCTAGTTTAACCCTACTAAAGCCAGACAAGAATTCAGCCTGCAATTCCCTTGTAGTTTAGAAGTACTCTACCTAATAAGCAGTGTCTACCTGGAGTTGTGCGCGCAAAGAGGGTTCTAGGTTTGCAGATCTAATAGTATCTAGGATTTCTTTTATCCCTTTTGTTATTACTAGCCAAGCGTCTACAGTTCTTAGTGTCTTTTTCTGAGTAGTCTCCTTTACTGGTTTGAGTATTTGGGCGTTTAGGCTAGTAACTGTCTCGTTGACTTCTATGTCTGTAGTAGGCTCAGATGATTTCTGTGGTATGTATATCAAAGGCCTCTTTGTCTTTGGTCTTGGTAGTTTTTGTTCTAACACTACACGTCGATCTAGTGTTTCCTTGGCGCTGTTCTAAACTAATTCTCTTCTCTTTTTAGGCGCTCTAACACTATAAACATTCACCTCCTGCAACGGTTCCTCTACTAGGTCATCAATGCTCCTTCCTTCTTTGTCTTCAATCATCCCTAGCTGAACTCCAATAGTCAATGTTTCTAGTTTCTAAAGAATAGTAACACTCTCTTAGGTCGTTGGTTTTCTTCCAAGTTAAGCTTCTCTAGCCTCCAACTTCTGAGTCTCTAAATGTTGTCTGTTCTCTTGTCGTCTTAAGACATTAGAGTCTCACTCTGTGCCTGCAGTATATAAGATAATCTGAGAAACCTAAGGAGTATTGCTTCAGAGCATTAGTAGTAATACATTTGGCTAATAGAGCCTAATACATAGTTGCTTTGTGTTATTCCAGTGACAGACGTTTTTTACTATAAGTTCGCGCAGAAGGAGACATTAACCTGAGTACGTGTGTAGATATAAGCTGTCTCAGTTACTGTTTTAGTCTCTTCTATAACACACATAGCAAATCTGTTGTTAGTTATATGAGTTGTAACTATATACTACATTTATTTCCACGTTTCTAGGGTTAGCTGGGATAGAATTGTTTCTGCTACTATTTTCGAGTTAGCAAGAGTATGTCTCTCTATTATTGTATTCGAATCCTCTGCCACAGCCATGTCTAGAAAAGTCTCCTCTTTTACTAGAGAAGGAAGGTTACATCTAAGCTACTTGTACTTGTGCTTAGAAAGCTTGAGCTTGTGCCTTATACATTCAGATAGTTTTAGCCTAATGGATTAAGAGCTTATCAAAGATATTTGTTAATTAATCAATGGATTTTGCTATAGGATCTGTCTGTGTAGTGATAGTAGGTAGTGTGTTAAGACAAGAAGTAGTAGTAGTGTTTGAAAGGTGCTTGGCGTTGTAAGGTCCTCTAGTAGTTGCTCCTTTGATAATATCTTCAAAACTTCTCATTTTGGCCTTATAAGTATTCAGATCCCTATCCTCTTAAAAGCATTTAACACTCACGTTCATTTCGTGTTCTTTTGTAGCAGTATTGTAGAATTTCATGTAATTAAGAGTTGCTCCATCACCTTGATCTACCTTGTGTTCCTTAACAATCCTTTTTACAATCCTACTAGGCAGCCTATTCATAAACATATTTGACCGTTCGAGATTCTCGATTAGTCCTTGATTGTCAAGTTTAGACAATACTCAATGGAAAAGAGAGATAAAGGTCTTTGTGTTAATAGAACCTTCCCTAGCCTAGTACACAAGAGCTTGAAGGAAATTGCAGCTGTTCTTGAGGTACTCGTTGTCACTGTCTTGATATTTCTTTCTGATCACAGTATAAAAGGCTAGTTCATCGTATAGCGTCTGCGTGTATTCCTTTATTGCCTCCACTTCGTGTCAATAAGCTGGATCCATGTATCGAAGGATTCTCTTCCTTTTTGCTTCGCCTTCTACAGCATAGTCTTCTGTAAGGTTGTCCCATGTTTCCAAGAACTCAGTAATGTTCTAACCAATGAAAAATAGTGCTCCGAGAGAGACAGCGCTTGGCATTACCGTTTGTATAACGTTTAGACTGCCTGTGTTGTTTATGTTAGTAGCTAAAGTATTGTGTTGAATGTTGTTTCAGGGTACAAATTAAAGGTTCTCTTAGGACTTGTTATAAGAGCTCTCTGGATCTGGTTACATAGGTAAAGTAATATTGTCTAGTGTTGAAGGTCTCTCTGAGAGTGTCGAATCCAAACTCGAATCTTGTTGTCCTCCTTCCTTTATTCCTGTCTTCAATCTCTTTTTTCTTGTCCTCCTTTCTTCTTCAGTTCTGTCCTCTGCCTGTTTTTCTACTGTCTTCTAATCTTTTTCTCTTTTTTTTCTTCCTCTTTTTTCCTTGATTCTCTGTATCCCCTTTTCTAGAGTATCTCTTGTTCTCCTTAATATCAAAATCCAAAACAATAGACTAATCTCATTTAAGAGACTCTACACCTTACTCTATCTAATGATTTTTTTTGATATTGTATCGTTGTCCTGGGTCTATGCCCTTGTCACTACTCGTCTGTTTCTCAGTAGTGCTAAGATCTTCTTATTTCTGGTCCCTATTCTTCTCCTTCCTTGGTTCGCGCTTATTCGGGCCATAGGGTCTTGGTACCCCTTTCTTTTTCTCTTAACATTCCTTCCTTCACTTGAGAGTGTGAATAGCTTCACTTGACTGTGTTCCTCCCTGTGTTAGTCACCATTTGTAGAGGGGCAGAAAAGCAAGTATAGCGCGTCCCGATAGCGCTGGGCACAAAACTCAAGTAAAGGAATAAATAAAAACAAAAGGCAAAAGAGAATAACAAACAAAATTAAATTAAAAACTACTTCCCCACTGAACTCCCAAAATGTGTGTCCCTAAACTAAAAAAAGAAAGAAAGAAAAAAAACATAGAAAAATAAACTGTTCTGTCTATGCCTTGATATCTGCCTTGGGTTCCAGGCCGCTAGTGGTTGAGGGCATGCCCCGTATCACGTGACTATGAACCCCATGTTCTTCGTGCCGACAACGAATCCCCGCCACAGTATTATATACTTTATGAGTTGTTTAACAATAACTAGAACTGAGTTATATATAACTCCTGTTATTAGGTCTTTGGATTTTAGTAGCTTGACTATAAAATCCTATAATATTAATCTCTAAGGTATTTGTAGTATTAGAGTAGTACTTATCTGTCTATAAGATATATAGCAGGAAGCCTTGTTCCTAGTATAGGTATTATACTTTGCTATTACTTCCTTGACTACTACTAACAGGTAATTAACATAGTAGTGTTACTTGATTCGCTAGAGAGTTTAGCAAACTCTCTAGTAACTATATACTAGAGTAGTATAGTATTCCTTGACAAATTCCTTTATATAGGATTTAGGAATATATAGTTTCTCGTTTGTATACTGTTCTTTATTATTTTAATCATTTGTTGCTCTATAAATATTAATAAAGTCTCCTCTACTATTAGGCAGGTCCTTTGACATAGGTTCTTATTAAGCTAGAGCAGGCTTCTCTATCTCCTGGGCTCTCTAAACCTTTTTAGTCTATAGACCTTCCTCTGTTGCTACTATTTCGTGTATAGCTAGAGCTAGATTCCTGTTTTCTAGAGTCTTTAAGATTATAATCCGCGCCGTGGTGTTGGCCCCCCCGGGTTTAGCGTCCGCCGCATCAGGCAAGGCGCGTGCACGGGCCCGACGCCGCTTTCGCGAGGTATAAAGCTCCCCGCTCCTCACCCCGCGACCATCTTCCTCTTCAATTTTTCTTCCAACCACCCCTTTCGACCGCTTAGCCCCTTTCATCGTACGCCATCCATGCCTCTCACCTGGCCCACCCTCATCCCCGCCGTCGGACTCGCCGCAGCTGAAATTTGGCCGCACACCCGTTAATTCTGTCGGCCTTCGAACTCCAAAATCTGCGACAGTGACCCTCTTTCTCTTAGTGATCTACGCTTTACTGGCTGAGAAACGAGCACAGGAGCCAATATGGTCTGAAATCAGGTATCTCTTCGACCTCGTCGTCGCAAGATTACACCTAGGACAGCAATGGCTGAGCAGCAAGCAGTGGGACTTTGCTTTGACAGTACATAACACCCACGATCTGGCCAATGGAGAAAATGTCTCAGCAATGTCGCGGCCAGGATCTGCCTTGTTACGGAAAGGATCTATGCCAGCAGCTGCAGGAGAAAACTGGCAGTGAGTTCTAGCACGAGACATTTGTGGCAGTGTACGTCTTGGATCTAGGCTAACTTGCGACAAAAGGGCCGACATCTACGTACGTGGCAGCAGTAGACTAGGTCGTGGGAGCTGTTCCAGCAAGTTACAGGCCGAATACGACATCCAGCTCTTTGAGTCACGTCGAACGATTACGTCTATCCATGCATTGGTCACGATTTGTCTTGTTTCGATACGAAAATACAGGATCAAAGGAGATGAAGGGACATATTTGGTATACGAAGTGAGCTAGTTAGAGCAGCAGAATCCGCAGATCACAGCTACGGGGCATGAAAGACAGACTCTCCAAGAGTTCGGATGCCGCCAGACCTGGAACGCAAAATCTCTACCAACGTTCATAACCCATTGAATCTACACGACGGGCTACTCTTCCTTGAGAATGGCGCGGTATGGACTGGCAGTAGCAAGACGGCGTTGTCCGGACAAGAAAAATTGGGCCAGGATCAATGGTGCATGAGAGTGGATGAGGGCAAGGTTGAATTCCTACAACGATGAGAATTGGCCTCGTGGATAGGCTGACAACTTGGCACACGAGGGGATGGCAGGGTAGGGAAGAATAATGGGAAAATGGTCAATTTTACGCGCGTGCAGATTCACCTTTTCCCATGGTCCTAGCAGTAATAACATAGCAATTGTGAACGGCAGATGGGCACACGGGGCAGGACATGAGAAGGTTATATAAACTGCTGTACTTTATTTAAGGACCAGCCAACCCATGAAATCAGCATTTTTACTATCCTTCAACTGTTCTCCTTTCATCAACTAATCATTCTTTTGGTATGGCTACTGTTAATTTAGACAACGTCCAGTTTTGGCAGCCCCCTTTGAAGTCAAATCGCGCAACCAAATTCAGAAACTACACACGCCTAACAATGAATCGCTATAGCCAGTCCAACTCTACTATAGAGTCGTCTCGAGGCCATCAGCCCAAAGTTGATGGGATTGGCAATCGAGGTAAGAAAGACTCAGAGAGCTTGAGAAAGAGCCTGACTAATGTGTTATAAAATTGCAGGCTACACTCAAGACTGTACCAACTCCGAGAGCGAGGCAGAAGGCGATTCAGATGATGAATTCCCATCTGTCAAAGATATTTTATATCCACCTTCCAGCCAACAGACTTCAACAACACACACTCAAGGCACTCGAGGTAAGTAAAACCCTATTGTAGTAGTAAGTAGTCCTAACGATATACAGACAAACCGATCACACTGGAGGATAATGACGAGGTCGACCATAATCCAGAAACCGCCTCTATTTCTAGCTCTACCTCGCTTGAAATTAGAGCTAATGCTGTCCCCGAGTCAAACAAGCCAGAGCGGGACAACTTGGCTCTTACAGGACCTCGACCTTACTCTCTCTCCCCAGCTAGGCTATCCTACCCCAACTCGCAAGGCAGATCAGAGGATCCCACGCCCTGCCTACGGCCTACAGGTGTAGGCGCAGATGACGGGAGAAATGAGCTAGCACTTTTGGACAGTAGTGGTGTAGGAGGGAGTATGGACAGCCCCTCGGCCCTTGGAAGTGAAGTGCTACAAGCCTTTGAAGAACAAGACAGGTTTTTATCGCCTCCACTAGGTCCTCGCCGTCGCTCTCCTGAACGATTACAGAACCAGAACGATAGTTATTTTCAGGCTGAATCCAATTCAACTAAAAACAAAGGGCTAGAAGACGCCTCTCAGGTCGAGGCTCCAAGAGAGGGCGGAAGGGAAGATTTAGTAAGGCAACCAGAAGCTGGTGGAGAACTGGAGGAGCAGCAGTACGCAGTTGAGGAAGTCGTCTTGGGAGCGATGGAAAAGATGGATATGCCACAAGAGGAGCAGCAGGGCGACTACTTCGACGATGTGCAATCTAAGCCCACACACCAGTGTTTACCAACGTCTGTGGTTGATGAGCAACTTTCTACGTTACCTCACCAGAACCCCTCCGCTGCAGCGAAGTCAGAGACAGCTGCAGAGTACCACGAGTAGCCCCTCCACGGATTTTTCAAACATATCAGGATTAGAAGTGACACAACTTTTAATCTTGAGTTCCATCTAGTCAATGTCTCAGAGCAACCTAACCTATCAGGCTCCTTTAGAGTGTTGGGCAGCAGCGTAGGTAACAGATTATCAGATAGCGCTCATTCTAAGACACACCAGGTCACATCAAGGCCGCAGAAAAGCACGCCCCAAGAAGTCCTACACTCTCTTTCGTTTTCTCCAGGATGTCCCGCCGACTTTGAAGAACCTCCACCAGCAGCAGCTCCAGTCATAGATCCCAATCATGAATGGGAAATCCGCAAAATCACTAGCCAGAAAAGGGTTCGCGGTGAAAAGCACTTTCTGGTGGAATGGAAGGAGACGTGGATGTCTGAATCTGAACTAGCTGGGGCTAAGGCACTGCTGGATGCCTTCATGGCGGAAGCTAGGACCGGGGCCGGAGGTACAAAGCGGCCTCAGAAGCGAAGTCGGCTAGCTACTGGACTGCCTGATGCTTGGGATGAAGAAGAGCCAAAGAAGCGACGTGGTCGATCTCAGAAGCAGACGTGAGTTGGCAAGGATGTCTGGGCTTTAGGAGAGGATTGATAGTATAGCGGCATAAAGGCATTAATGCATTATTACAAAGGTAACAAACTTTGCTTACGCTCTGATATTGTGACAGGCATGGAGGGAATAGCTTCTTAAAGGGTTTTTATTAAGACGTAAATTATTGCTTAAACTTAGAGAATATCTTTCGAAATCTAGAATGTTGTTTCTCGCTCTCTTTTCCTACTTTATCTTGCCTACTTCGGAGCTCTGGATCTAATTTAGAGATTGTGCCTATTGTTACAATTAGCTATTTGAAATAAAATTAATGCTAATACAGGGCTTAAATTCTTACTACTTGAACTATCTAAAGATGCTATATTTTGCTTCACGGTCTTAGACTTTATATGATCTGGTCCAAGAGCCTTCTCTGTGCCTTGCAACGCCCGCTGGTACATCTGCTCGGCCTCAACTAGCTTGTCTTGATTAGAGTAGAGGTCGCCTAAGTTGTGAACTATATTCAGGGTTGATGTGTGATCTAGTCCAAGGGCCTTCTCTGTGCCTTACAACGCTCGCTGGTACATCTGCTCAGCCTCTACTAGCTTGCCTTGATCAGAGTAGAGGGTGCCTAAGTTGTTGACTATATTCAGGGTTGATGTGTAATCTGGTCTAAGGGCCTTCTCTTTACCTTACAACGCCCGCTGGTACATTTGCTCAGCCTCCACCAGCTTGCCTTGATTAGAGTAGAGGGCGCCTAAGTTGTTGACTGTATTAAGGGTTGATGTATGATCTGGTCCAAGGGCCTTCTCTGTGCCTTGCAACGCCCGCTAGTACATTTGCTCAGCCTCCACCAGCTTGCCTTGATCAGAGTAGAGGAGGCCTAAGTTGTAGACTGTATTCAGGGTCAATGTATAATCTAGTCCAAGGGCCTTCTCACAGCCTTGCAACGCCCGCTGGTACATCTGCTCAGCCTTAACTAGCTTGTCTTGATTAGAGTAGAGGTTGCCTAAGTTGTAAACTGTATTCAGGGTTAATGTGTAATCTAGTCCAAGGGCCTTCTCTGTGCCTTGCAACGCCTGCTGGTACATTTGCTTAGCCTCCACTAGCTTGCCTTGATCTTTGTAGAGATTGCCTAAGTTGTTGATTGTATTTAGAGTCAATGTGTGATCTGGTCCAAGGGCCTTCTCTGTGCCTTGCAACGCCCGCTAGTACATTTGCTCGGCCTCTACTAGCTTGCCTTGATTAGAGTAGAGTAGGCCTAAGTTGTAGACTGTATTCAGGGTTGATGTGTGATCTGGTCCAAGGGCCTTCTCACAGCCTTGCAACGCCCGCTGGTACATCTGCTCGGCCTCAACTAGCTTGTCTTGATTAGAGTAGAGGGTGCCTAAGTTGTTAACTATATTCAGAGTCAATGTGTAATCTAGTCCAAGGGCCTTCTCTGTGCCTTGCAACGCCCGCTAGTACATCTGCTCGGCCTCCACTAGCTTGCCTTAATCAGAGTAGAGTAGGCCTAAGTTGTTAACTATATTCAGGGTTGATGTATAATCTGGTCCAAGGGCCTTCTCTTTGCCTTGCAACGCCCGCTGGTACATTTGCTCGGCCTCTACTAGCTTGCCTTGATTAGAGTAGAGGGCGCCTAAGTTGTTAACTGTATTCAGGGTTAATGTATAATCTGGTCCAAGGGCCTTCTCTTTGCCTTACAACGCCCGCTGGTACATCTGCTCGGCCTCTACTAGCTTGCCTTGATTAGAGTAGAGTAGGCCTAAGTTGTTAACTATATTCAGGGTTAATGTGTAATCTAGTCCAAGGGCCTTCTCATAGCCTTGCAACGCCCGCTAGTACATCTGCTCGGCCTCCACTAGCTTGCCTTGATCAGAGTAGAGGTCGCCTAAGTTGTTAACTGTATTTAGGGTCGATGTATGATCTGGTCTAAATGTCTTCTCAGCTAAATGAAGCGCCTGTCGGTATTGTATTATAGCATCCCGATAATTATTTATTTGTAACAAACATTCCCTAACACTATATCCTAGTATCTATTGTAATTCATTAACACTTTCTGAGTATTCTTTACTTAGTATACACTGAGCATGAGGAAGATACTGTAAACATAGAGCTTGGTTTTCGTGGTTGTAGAATGAGAAAACCTGAGCAACTTAGCTAAGTGACTTTATACTCTACAAAGTCCAACTCTCCTGTGACTTTAGCTAATTTTGCTCCGCTAAATGAACCAGCCGATGTATATCATAAGATGTGCCTGAATTGTGTGTAATGATGAACATATATTGTTCTAAAAGAGTAGTCGCGTCCTCTTGTTCTCGATCTGAGGCTGGCAGCAAGAGTAAGCGGGGAATATCCTTTGCAGTAATATAAAACATAAAGCATAAATATTAGTGAGCAAGATCAGACTTCGCAATTGCTTTGAAGGTAATTAACTAAGTTGCTGCTATAGGATTTCGTATCTTCTCATATCCTTTATATCTACCCTGATCTTCGAAATTCAGAGTCAGATTTTGAATAAGTTCTGTGTCGCTAGACAAATAGACTTGTAGATACGTGAAGATAGACTTCTTCTTTCCTTTCATAAATGCTGCTGCTTGTTTAATTGCAAGAGGAAGATTAGTAAGAAGCTAGAGAAGCATTCGCATACTATCTCTTTTGTCTGCCTGAACCTTAGTACCTAGACTCTTCTCTAGAAGGTCTTGAGCCTTATTACTAGACATTTCTTCAACAGTAATAACATCTGTTTCTGAAAATTTAGTCACAATTTTAAAGTTCTGAGTTGTAAGGAGGATTAAACTATTCTAGTTGAACAGAAGGTAATCAACTAGTCTAGATGTTTCTACATAGAGGGTGTTTATATCATCTACGTTGTCGACAATCATTAGCCAGCTACTAGCTATCTTGTTTAACACCCTCTGGACTAGTAGCTTAATATCAGCCTTATCATCGTTGATTCCTGGAATCTCAAGTTTTACTCCAATCTTACAATAGGCCTGTTCAAAACTAGCTATGTCGATAGCAGGCACCCAGAATACTAAGCAAGGAGACAATTCTCTAATTCGAAAGGCAGTCTCAAGAGCAAGTTGTGTCTTGCCTATCCCACCGAGTCCTGTTACTGCTACTCTTTGGCAGTTCTCCTTGTTACTATTTAGGTTAGATTTAGCTACAAGTTCTTTGAGTTAAGATTCACGACTAACAAAGTTCTTGTTACGTCTAAATGGAACAAGCCACTAACTATCTACTAAGAGGGGAATAAAATTAGTACCTTCTTCTGTAGTTTAAAAATATTAAACACTTAGAACACGCTATAAGAAGGAGCAAAAGTGATAACTTGTTATATTAAATAAAGAGGAGCTGCCTAAAACTACCAGGAGACCTAATATCAGAGGTCAGATAACATACCTCCGAGAGCATACGCTGCTGTGGCTGTCGTAGCCACCCCCTGTGATAGAATTGTTAAGAGAAGCTCCTTTGCGTAGGTAGCGGCTGTAGCCGCGGCATACGGCTGCTATTTCTTGTTTTTGTGAGAGTTGACATAGTCACAAATTCCACGAATAACAATACAAGAAAAATCGTCCATTAGTCTTGCTGCTTCTATCTCTACACAAATGATCTCTAGGTCCTTCCTTAATTTGTCTCTTGTCTTACTGTCTTTGACAAGTGTGTTGGAAGACCCAATAGTACTGTAGTAGATTATAGGTGTTGTGTTCTTTCGTGGATTACGCTCAATAATTTTTGTTCGATCACATGACCGACAGCTCTTTTCTATGTCGTGAGTATAACACACATCAAATAACTGGTCCAGCTCGCTATCTAGAGAATTATATTCAGCCGCCATTCTCGGGAAGGTCCTGAACATCTCTGATAGGTAGGTAGGGATTTGGCTACTACATATTCTATGCTCTGCCGCTAGCTTATGTACATTTGCTATAAGCACGGGCAGAGGTTTATTCAACACTCTCATCTGTTCAAATGCTCTATTGGTGTTTATCTTCCCCCTGTTGAACTACACCACTCCTCCAAATGTTGCCGTTGGCTTGCTAACCACAATGTCTCCTAGTCAAATGTTGTCCTCGTCATCGCCAGGTATACCACCCCTGATGCCTACTAATAAGCCAAACCTAATCAATATAAAGTCGTTTAGCAGTTGTGTTGCAACTGTTGCTGCCATGTTATTACTAATCTCTGGCATGACTGTAATAACAATGTTATGCTCTCCTATACATCTGAGTGTGTAACTGTTCTAGTCACAGATTGTCGGCAGACTCTAGTGTTGCTCATCTAGCATTGCCACGACTGGGGCTAGTTCGACGCCCATAGGACAGATGTACGCGATAGTGTAATTGTCGTGTGCTAATTTCTGCTTAGGGGCGTTGTCCGTTGACGTTTAATCTTTTTTCCTCTCGGATGTGATAGGCGCGGGTTCTTGTTGCTTATTGTGCTTTTGACCTCCTTTTGACATAGTCATACTCAGGATAGCATTGACAATATTGATTATAGCATCACACACTGTTCGATACTCCTTATCTGTAGGCTTCCCAAACTTGTTTATGTCGAAATGATTCTGTTGGAGACTGATTTTCTGCGCTAAACTAAGACAACCAGAGCCTTCTGAAACAGCAAATGACTATCCTAATTAGCCCCAGAGCTTTGCTAGGCTTTGATGTAACATATCTTCTTCTCCTCTTTTCCCAAGATAGCCTTGACATTACATAGCTTCTACTCAAAGAAACATGTCATCTTGGCTCTCTGTAGTGACTTTGCTTGAATCTTCTCAAAAACATATACTATTTTAAGTAGTGATTCATTATTAGGATCAAGTATCTGTAAGATTTCTCCTTGAATTGTATCTTGGTATTCCACATCAACGGCCTAGAGAAGTTCACTTAGTGTTAATCCAGGGGCCCCTCTAAAAGGGGTACCAAGAAACACTATGCCGCAAGTAGCAGAATATATTCTAGGCCAGTTGTCAGGAAATCGTTCTGCATTCAGAAGTGCCTATAGTGTTTTAGCTAGCAGTCCTTCTGTACAAAGTAGACATTTAAACCTGTAAGATGGCCAGTCCGCCAAAGCAGTGAGCAACGAACATAAGAGGGCGTGATTGGAGAGCAAGGCCCTAGCAACTAAATCAGTACTTGGAATTAAGTAAGGCCATGTCATAGGTTACCTTTCTTGCGTGTCTCAAGGAGATAAGTAGACGGTTCGCAACAGTGGTTGTCTTCTGGCGAATAGCCTCTTCCCCAAACCATCGGGACATGTACCTGTACTACATTATCCGAGCGTTTGGTACCACTGATGGCAGTATATTTGCATCCTTAAGCCAGTTGACATAGCATGGCGCTTCGGGTGTGCTGACATTCTTGCTCCAGGTATCGTCGGGGTGGGAACCAATGCCATGGATGGCGACGATACTATAAGGTATTAGAGAATGGAAAGATCCGAGGACGAAGGCAGCGTACTCAACAATGGGTGTTTGGCCTCCAGCTGTCTCCACTGCGGGTTTGTACAGAGTCCTAAGCCCTGTGTCGTCGTCTGTCACGGGCCGAACCTTGAACCATTAGCATACTCGTCTGCTGATACCAGACTAGGGCATACCATAGTAGCAATCAACCAATGTTTTGAGCGACTGAATTGGAGATTGAGATAATCAGAGATAGGTGTTTGATGATAATCAAAAGATGGTAGTAATAAAGGATGGGCAACTTTACACCATTTGCAGCCTGCAGCTGAAAAGGTCAACTGGAGCACAAATTGAGGCTGAGCCGCCCCCAACCCATTCTGCCTAAAGTCTGCCATGGAATATTGATTTTCAGAAGATAAAATTCCTGAATTCATTACTCCCCTTATCTACAATGGAGCGCATTCTTGAGTCACCCCCATTTCTCCAAAGCCAGCAGCTATGTGCTGACCAGCCCCTCCTCGACTGCCTTTTCACACTCTGCTCTCCGTTGGTCAACCGTAGTCTGATCTAGAAGAGGAGCGCCTTTGATCTGCCCTGCGAGCACCGACGAGGGCTACCAAAGTCGCAATTGCTGCGGTATGACGGTTTGATGTAGAAAGACCGCGCGATAATACTAGGTTTCAATAACTCGAAGGCCACATGCCCTCGTGACATTATAGTAATGCTTCGTCACGATTAATTTAAGGGCAATACGTCCACCACCACTAATCAATACCTATTCAGCTTACTTTTGCCGAATTTACCTGCCTCCTTTACCACTAATATTGTCCTCCCACGCATCCTCTCCCACTTTCAATACCACTGCACCCATTGTCCGCTGTAGTTGAGCAACTTGAGCATGCTGAGTGCCTCAAATCCTAGAGAAAATTAATCTCTCACAACGTACCAAGTATTAGAGTTGTTCCTGTACCCAGGAGTGAAGTAGATTGGCTTGACTTTTGTGGTAAATGCTACGTTGGTAGTTGCTTATGCGACTAAGGGGGTATGAATGAGGGTAGATAATTTATTTTTATATAATTAAATGTCTTGATTTCTACAAGGGAGTAAATCTAGGAATACCTTCATTTTAAATCTTGGCATACTATTAGTTATACGGCAGTGCATATTACGTAGTGACACCACTATTAGCTCGTGCTTGAATCTGTACTTTTTCAAATAAGGTGTACCTTGAACAAGCTCTAATAGGAGACTAACTATTCAGGAATCACTAGATTATAAGTCTCTAAATTAAGAGTTTGCTTAATCGAATGAGATTTTTAGTTTAGGTCATAAATAGAAGTTGCTTTTAAGGTTATGCCTAAAATGGGAGGAAAGGCATAGTAGGCTTCCTGTTGTGCTAGACTCACTATATCACCTGACTTCCCTCGTTCCTGACTCCTTATTCTACTCATCGCTTTGATATACAGTGACAATCCCAGCACCTAAACGAGCCCGGGCCTGGACTGGAAACCTACTCCTCTTAATTATATCACCATTTCAATAGCTATTACCTTACAACTTTCACATATTATTCCAAATCATTTAGTCTTGACTAAATCTATTTGAAAAGTACATTTCCAAGTTTAATAATTAAATATCTAGTCTACTAGCCCTTTGTGTTGATGCTTGAGTATTCATACCCAGTAGTCCAGCGTCCACAGTAATTTCATTCTAAAATACTTGCACAGTACCACAGAAAAAATCCCAGCATAGGCCACTTGGCCTGCCCCCCGAATACCTCGCTAGCTAATCCGACAAAATAATCTGATATACTGGGATATCCATCCCTTTGCTCTCTGTCTTTCAGTATCAAAAGCATTGCCTTGCACTATCCTTTTTCGATCCTGCTGCCGTTTCCTCTTCTGATTCCCCGCAATCGTGGCCAGTGCTTTTCTATCTTGTATCCTGGCTCGTTTAAAGTCAATAACTATGAGCTTGCTATCTTGCTCATGCCATAGTATATTATGTAGTTCCGGGTCCTTTTGGAGCACGTGTAGCTTGCGTAAGGCCTAGAAGGCAGAATCGGCTTTGTTGAGCATGTTAATTTCATTCTCTCGGTTTAGGAATCGATGAAGTGGCTGGCTGGCCCAGCTCAGAAAGAGTATGCTGGTATATTCGCCTGAGTTGTAGTAATATAGGAGTTTGAGATCCACCATGCCCATGCAGACTGGAACGTAGCGGCCTTGAATTAAGCAAAGACGGTGGTAGATTTTGCTCTTGTTCAAGAGGTGGTGGCGATCAGGGTCCTCTATCTCTTTCGCAAGAAGCATGTAACTATGTGAGGACAGCCTAATCTTAAAGATCGCGCTACAGGAACCTTTTATATAGAGTGGCTTGTAGTCAGCACCACGTCCACAGTCTTGAGCAAGCTGATTGTAGATGAGGCAGCGAAAAGTTTCCTGGCTAATATGCTTTCCTTTGTGGCTTTGGAAATTAGGGCATTGCTTGTCCATACTGCCACTATGTGCTAATCCAAGTAGACATTGGTGGGTATAATACAGGCGATCCTCGATCCTTGGTTTTGATTTTGTTTTATCAGGACCGCTCACATAGCTTTTTTTGTGATTCCCTTTTTCTTTTTCTTTGTCTTTTTCTCCTTGTGTAGACTCAGATTTGGCTTTGCCTATCTGCTAGCGGGTAGTTCAGCGGGGGTTTGAGGTCGGGGTTGGGGATGAGGGCGTGCTGCTGTCGCTTTCGTCTCCGCTATCACTATGCACATCATCCTTAGGTGTGTTACAGACAGCTAATACAGGCCGGGATCTTGTTCGAATTAGTAACTGATCAAACCCTTTCCAGCAGCTTGCTTTATACAAGGATTGGGGCGATGCTTTGCGGCTAGTTTCAGGGATCTTCTTGAGAATATCAATGTATTCCACGGCGCACGTATCTAGCTGTGCGGCTGCATTATGCCACAGTTGCCCTGGGGCTTCAATTATGAGGGCGGCGAGAACGAAGGCAGAAATCTGGGAAACACTCGTCCTATGAAGTCTGTTTTTGTCGTCGTCTTGAAAGTCTAGTCGTGGGACTGAGAGGTGGTAGTATACTATAGTAGGATCATCTGGGATATGTAGGAAAATGATAGCTTCTCTAGTAAAGATGTAACCTTGCTGAACCCCCTTCCCAATCATGGCTGAGAAGAGCTGTGTAATCACAGCAGCTACTAAAGATTTAGAGAGAAATTCAAAATCGTTGCCTTCCTTGTTGATTATTTCTTTAGTAGGTCAGATTTCACTAACTAACCCAGTAATAATCTCGTCCAACGGAAACTTGTGTGGCGCCTTGTATTCAATTAAGACAACAAGAGCTTGTTGCTCGTCCGATAGGTGATATATGCAAAATTGATCTGCCTCTCCAGCTCTCCTTCTGGTTACACCCTTTGTTGTACTGCGCTTACATTTCTGTTTACTTTTCTCCTTTGCTGCTGTTGGCGCCTCTTTCAAAAGGCTTGTTCCTATCATCGACATATCCTCTATTGTTTCTGTGACTAATGTCTCATTTGGTTTCTCCCCTAGGTTTGTATGACTCTCAAACATAACAGCACCCTGGAGTTGAAATTGCCCCTGAAGCCCTTTATCTCTAAGTAATTCTTCGATCAAGGTTTGTACTGGATTCTCGACTGTCTCACATACATGGTGTCGAAGGCCTAGCTTAGAGCTAATCAGGTCAAGATATTTGTGAACATAGTCTAGCTGATACGCCGATGGAAAAACGCGTTGTGAAGTGAAAGGTTTGTTAGTCCAAAGCTTCTCCCAAACCTCCTCTTGCTGACTTGGAAAATCATCCTATAGCACAATTCGCTGTGGGAATGGCCGTCTAGAGGGGTTTGTGGTTTCGCCTTGCGTTGTGAAGGTCTTGTCTGTGACAACTTTAATAGAATTGGAAAAACAGTGGCAGGTTTCGAAATATTCAGTGAAATTTGTTGGCTAAGATTCCTTTGCACTAGCTTCAGCTGCTTCACGTCGTCTCTGTTCTTCTTCTCGTAATTGTTGCTCCCCCGCTGCTCGCGCTTCTGCTACCTTGGTCTTGCTCTGCTCCTCTGCTGCTCGCGCTTCTGCCTCCTTGGTCTTGCTCTGCTCCTCTGCTGCTCGCGCTTCTGACGCTGTCAATTTTTTTTGTAATTCCGCAAGTTGCTGTTCCATCTTCGCAAGTTGCTGTTTCAGTTTTGTGAGTAGTCTCGCAATGTTATTTATGTTTACCCTACAAACAACATCCTCCTTCTGTTGATCAGCTGAGCCTGAAGCCGCTACTTGGTAAGAAGCACATGCTGACCCAATCAGGCACAAAGTCCAGCGTTTGTGCTTAGCAACTAATTTGTGGGTGTTGAGGTAGCAGGCAGTCAGCCGTCATCTGTCGATCTGACTTTTCTCTTAACACAATAAAAGCATGTAAAAATGGTAAACAATTACAATCATTGTATCTGCCTGGATATTCTGATCTCTTTGAGTGCCCAGGCTCGCCCAGGCTCTACCTCGCACACTACTAGCCAGCTTTTAACATCTAGGTGATTTATGTTCTTTCCAAGCTCTCAAAGATTATTGGAAAGCAATATAATGTTCCTTGCAATGAGATTGACCATGTATGCAACCTTGCTTCTAGTTGTATTCTAGAGCAGCTAAAAACATCTCACAAATACAGACGTCTGTTCCCACAATTTGTGTTTCCGCAAACGCTGTGGGCAGTGGATGGTCTAAATCAAATTCCTCTTGATGGACCGCCCATCTGTTGACGAGCATGTTAGTGATTCCCCTTATTCAGTAGCTCCCCCTGGCAGAAGTGGGTAGAAGTTCCCGACTTACCAGAATAACAGCCTTGGTGGGGGCATGAGAGCCATTTGCCTCTTTGCGATGGCACCTATGTATTACCTAGTTGCCCTGGATCTTTCGTATTATTCTGCTGTATAAAAGCCGCCATCGAGCCATGGTAGCAGTTTACGATGCTCGGCCCGAACATCCCCTGACGACCCAAACAGCAACCGGCTTTGATAGGCATCGTTACGATGTTTGCCCCTTAAAACTACCTACTATAAAACCTTCTAAATTATAAGCAGTGACACTAAGATTGACTAGCTTCTTTAGAATCAACTGGAAATTCATTTTGTAATTTTGCAACTGGAATATCGTATGTTAGAGCTTAAAAAGATGAAGGTGTTCTAGGCACCAGGCTGTACTGAAATCGGCGGGCTTTGTCGTGTGCTTTACTAATAAACGAATGAATGACCACGAAATAAACAAAGGTGGGATTGTAAGCAAAGAAAACAAAGCGATCCCAGGTATTTGGGTTGAGAGCCCAATTAGGTTCTGTATGCATTACAGCTTGGGCGAGTGCAGGTTTTTGTTGGTTAGAGAAAGAGCACCATGAATAGTTGCTCACATCACTGAATATTTACTGTACTCCAACACCTCCGTGGGCCGTGGCTGCATATGAATTCCAGGGCGTGACCAATCAAATTTTCAGCTGCCTGCAACATATCAACTTAATTAGCACAAAGCGCAACGAATAGATACAACTAGGAAACAAAGCATGAATTTACACCAGGTCTGACCGAACTATCGGCACGGTATTCATTGTAATAGGTTGGCGGCGAATAACCAATTAAGGCGGAGCCGTTGCAATTTCCTACAAATAGAGTATATTAGCTCCCTAGTCAAAGAAATATTGATATCACTTCGTCATCTAGACCTGTTAGTATATCCTTCAACAATAGCTCGACAGAAATCCCTAGCCGAGGAACTGCGCAATCGAGACAACTATTTAGAGAATGGGAGAGAATATCACAGATGGCATAAAGGGAAATACATGTTTTTATGTAATGACGTAACTCCACCATCCCGCGGTCCATATACATTGCCTCTACGCCTTAGTATTAAAAGCTAACAACATTTATACAAGCAGAAAGAAATGGACTAGCTAGATATGTTTCACAAGTTTTTCGATATAGCTAGAGGAAAACTCAGGTTGGCCCTAATTTGTCTAGACCAGTCTCAGGATACGATCAAAATTCTAGATGTAGGAACTAGGACTGGAATATGGGTAAGCTTCAACTTGAACTTGGCGGCTATGAAAAGTTATGCTGACATGTCAAAACAGGCAATAGATATCATAGAGTAAGACACGTTGGCAACTCTATCTTAGGATCACCTTCTAACGTTATGTTAACAGTCAATTGCAATACCGGGGAATAACTAACCTAGAAGCAAGAGGAATTGACCTTGTGCCAATCCAGCCATTAGCGTACGTTTTTCCAGGAATTTCTTGATAACTAATTACTAACACTGTGATTATAGCATCCTGCTAGGCTTGTCCTTTCATGTGATGGATTTCGAGTCTCCATGGGTAAATCTGGGACTTGACTGTTGGGATTTAGTATACATGTGTATGCTTAATGGTAGTGTTGTCAGCTAGAGGGAGATGTATTACAAAGCCTACTGGTAAGCTATATCCAAGTTTAAATCACACATTCTCCTCTAATCAGAATATACAGTGCCTTGAAACCTGGAATCGGTTATGTTGAACTTGTGGAAATTGATATGACACCCCAATGCAGCGATGGGACCCTTGAGCAAGATTCTGCACTAATACATTGGGCTGAACACCTTTTCAGAGCTACGCAAGAGCACGGTAAGCCGATCGCGTATAACATTAATACCTGTCTAGACTTAGAAAGCCAGGGTTTCGAGGATGTCTGTGAAGAAGTAATACAGGTGCTGTTAAACCCTTGGCATCGCGATTCACAGAAGAGAGAAATCAGCAGATGGTTCAATTTATGTCTCATAGAAAGTCTGGATGCTCTGTCCCTTGGTCCTATGACCTGTATCAGCGGGTAGGATAAAGCTTAAGTTAGGGCACTCATAAACAAAGCGAAAAAGGATATTTGCTCTGAGGGTGTTCATGCGTATTTCAACATGTAAGTCCCCGCCCTAGCTTCTACTTTGACTTCCCTTTTGTCTCTTCTTTCTTTCAAGATCTCTCTCTGGTAGTGGACTCGGAGATGTTACGCTCGTACTAAAATCAATGTAGGTATATCTGGACTGCTCGTCGCCCCGCAAAGTCCTAGGATGGCACCTTGTACGCAACCCCGGACAGCAGTAGTTGACGGATCCGGCGACGAACCGTCAGGCTCTGGAACAAGAATTTTTTCCAAGGGAGTCACCATGGGATAGTCTGGACAAGGAAAAGGTTGGAATCCCTGCGCTCCAAGTGCGTCTACAGGAGATTCTAGCTGAGCACATTCGTCGCGAATTTCCCAAAGTAAGTGTTCCTTGATTGGTTGAGTGGTGTCAAACTTGCTAACACCCTGTAAGGTGAAGTCGGAAGTCAATACTCTCCCCCCCTAATTACATTGTATGCGCACAGACAATTGCCACCTAAAATCCCCCTGCACTCTACAATGTAATCAGGGGGGGGGGAGAGTAAGAAGCTCAAGGATTGCAAGGCTTTGCTTGTAGATCTTGGGGCCAAGAGGGACACGCCAACCGACCAATCCAAGTATCTAATCGATATTTCAACTCGCTTCCAGGAAACCGTCACGTCGGCATTGAATTCCCACTATTCGGGAAATGATGTCTTTGATCAGCAGCCTAGCCTCAGACTTCTCACGACGTTAGTGACCCGTAACGAGGCCTTCTCAAACTCGGTCCAGACATGGGGTAACACTTACTGTTTTAAGGAACAAAATTTGCATGATTTTAGGTCCCTGCTTGAGCTTCCCTTTGCTGGGGAAGAGGCTAACGATGCTGAATATCCTCCGCCTGTTTCCATTCTCGATACTCGTCTTCATAAAACCCACGATGATGTTAGGGACGTCGTGCGCGAGAATGAAATGCTCTCTTTGCCCCGCAATAACGATGTCCTTAAATGGTTGACGACTGTCTATCGAGATTCCCGAGGTTTAGAACTAGGGACGTTCAATCCATCGCTGTTGGCTCTAACCATGAAGGGGCAGTCGAAGAAGTGGGACAGCATAGCTTTCGGGTACATCAGCGACGTGGTAACTGTGACTCACACTTTCGTCACCGATTTACTCTGCCATACCTGTTCAGACGAACGCGTCCGGCCTGGGCTGGCCTCTATGCTTATGGATGGGCTTTTGGAGCGGTACAGGAAAGCCTTTGCTCATGTGGAATTCATTCTACAGGTTGAGCGATCTGGCAAGCCAATGACGTTGAATCACTATTTTAATGACAATTTAGAGAAATGGTAAGAGAGTTTCCTTTCTTGTTTATATATTCTGACAGATCCTATAGCCGACAGGAACGTATGCAGAAAGCAATGTCAGCGATATCAATTGACAACTGTTCGCATGGAGCTGTTGTCCCGCTTCGCGCGATCACGCAGACCCACCATCATATGAGCAACGCCGAGCACATTGTTCAAGATCTCCACGACATCTTACAATCGTATTACAAGGTTGCTAGAAAACGAATCGTCGATGCAATATATATGCAAGCAGCAGATTATTACCTGATCTCGGGACCGGATACGCCATTGAAGCTCTTCTCGCCAGTATTTGTAGGCGCCATGACTCCAGAGCAGTTGGAGGAGGTTTCAGGAGAGGATGCGCGCCAGAAACGACGACGGAAGCAACTACAGAAAGAGATAGAGGATCTTGAGAGGGGGAGGAAGATATTGACATGAAGCTGACATAGGGTTCAGGATTGAACAAGTAGAGAGCAAAGATTGTTTTACTTCGTTTTTCGAGAAAAGAATTTGGATCTGAGGGCAGATTTGGCGGATTCAAGTTCTCATTTCAAGCCCAATTCATTCAGTAACTTGCTTACAAAATCTTCTAACGTGGCCCCGTTCAGTGCTCTTCGCGTGATATCTCTCTTGCCCCTCCCAACTTTGCTATGAAAGCCCGTGTTTGGACGGAATACTCAATGGTATCTATCACCTTCATTTGCTCAGTATTATCTACGTTTGGGTTTCCCTGGTTCCTCTCTAGTTGTGATTTTACTGCAATCTTAGCCGCCTTATCTGCCGCTTCATTCCCCCAAATGCCAGACTGTGTGTGTGTGTATCTATTTAAAGACGAGGCCGTTTCATGTCACGAGGCTCATGCACGTGACAGGAACCAGGCAACGGCATAGGAGTCAGTTATTCTGATTAAGTGAAAGGGGATCATACTGCGAGGCGCTAGGTGAGAAAATAATCCGATGGATGTCATTAAGCTGGAGGAATCGAACACGGATGTTATAACCATCTTTACGAATTCTGCTAGTCCCGTGATCTCAATCGCTTCCATCGATTCCAGCTAGTTTTCAATCCCACCCAGTTCAATTCGATCACCAACATGGACATTGGCCAACGTTATGCAGTCTGTACCTGTCATTCAAACAACCTCCAGGATGCTCCAAATAATGGAATTGAGGTCACATACGGTTCATGCGCCAGAAATTGCGCCTTCTGCGCGAATGCAAAGTGTGTTGACATCACTAGCGGTAGATTCCTTTGCTGGGATCAAAGCGAGTGCAAGTAAATACATGGGATGGAGGGCTTGTGAAGGGGACTTCGCGAGGAGGTCCCTTACAAAACTGAAGATATTTAAAGGGCATTGGAGCCTAACTGCCCCGGGTCTTTTCGGCCAGTACCGCATCGCATTCATGCCCCACCACTTTGCAAAACCCCGCATGCCAAACTTCTTCCTGTAAATTCAACCTCTTGAATTGCAAGCAAGATACTAGATGCCATCCAGTATTTGTTTCAAGCATAAATAATGAATCAGTTAACTTGCTCGACCAGCTCCGCTAATAGACTTCATCCCACCACAAGCTGAGGGGACAGCAGCGGCCCATTGCGCATGAAAGACCGGCATATTTAT
Organism: Hymenoscyphus fructigenus; assembly: GCA_001414455.1. Classification (NCBI taxonomy): domain Eukaryota; kingdom Fungi; phylum Ascomycota; class Leotiomycetes; order Helotiales; family Helotiaceae; genus Hymenoscyphus; species Hymenoscyphus fructigenus. The sequence continues at coordinate 55,992 of LKUV01000164.1, forward strand.
CTGGAAAGGATTCTTCCAAAAATGCTAGATGATTAACATCATATTCATAATCCGTATCATTCAAATTGTACGGATCTCCTACCGAATTGAATGATGCGAATTCTTTTGGTGGTAAGATGGCATTTCTCTTTCAGCCTCGAATCTCGCCCTACAGGTGAGCTAGTGGAGCGTGCTTTCGCGATCCCACTTCCCCGACATCTACCTCGTAAAAACACCACTTATGTTATCCACCATTCTCTTCCGTAAGCTTTATCTTCGCGGATCATGGGGGGCGCACTAGAAAGGATCCAATAATAATGCATCAAGTAGCACATAATCCGGTGGGGTCCTTGAGGTGCTACTACACGCGCTATTATTGGTCGGCCCTGCGCTTCCCGACCCACGGCCATTCCTCCCCAGTGCCAGTCAATCTCCGATATGCGAGGCAACTGACTGGTCTACGCCTCGGCGCTTGATGATGATCATGTGGGCATGCTATTAAAGGAAAGTGCGGGGCAACTTATGATATACTAGAGCTTCTAATAAAACCATTTTACACTCAGTAGCGGACATCATCTTCCAAGTATCTTTAATTATGGAGTTCTCTTGCCCTCTCTGCCGTCGATTGTTCGGAAGCAATAGCACTCTTCTTCAGCATCTTGACAGCGCTATCCATACATTCGAGTGTAATGATTGCGATCGCTCTTTCCAAAGCCAAACTGCTCTCGAGCAACACCTCGAATCTCCCGCACACACATTCGAGTGTGATGACTGCGACCGCACGTTCAAGACCGAGCATGCTCTCGATCAACACCTCAACTCTTCCGCGCACACATTCGAGTGCGATGACTGCAACCGCACGTTCAGGACCGAGCATGCTCTCGATCAACACCTCAACTCTCCCGCGCACACATTCGAGTGCGATGACTGCAACCGCACGTTCAGGACCGAGCATGCTCTCGATCAACACCTCAACTCTCCCGTGCACACATTCGAGTGCGATGACTGCGACCGCACGTTCAGGACCCAGCACGCTCTCGATCAACACCTCAACTCTCCCGCGCACACATTCGAATATAATACCTATAGTCAGCCCTTCGAACTCAGCAGGCTCTCCATTACCAGTTAATACCTCCCTCACGGCACCGAATTTCCCTTTGACGAAAGTTTTGTATGCATGGGGTCTTGATGTGGGATACGGTGGCTCGCGTGGGTCTTGTCTTCGGGTGCAGGAATCCAAAAATAAAGCAATAACATCAAAAATGCCTCTATTTCACTCTTGCTTCAACAGATAACTACCATAACTCACTTTTAATTGCTGTAAGCTTGCTACGGCGGTCGTAACGTTTTCGAGCCGGAAGTGGGTGAAGAACTTTCGAATTGGTGACTCGTCGCTCTCCTGAGCTTCTTTCGAGTTTGGAGCTTCTTACACTCCGCCTTGTGCTGTTTCCAATCTTCTTTTTGGCATTTTGGTGAGCAGTAAAAGGTCGCTTTGTAGACAAATTCGTCGTAAACTGGAGCGTTTAGACATCCGATGCATCTGCTTGTTGTTTGTTTTCTGCAATGACGACAAATTCAAAACTCTTTCTCGGGGTTTGCGTCAGCCATATTGAGATGCTGGGTTTTCATAGATATTAAACTTTGAGGTTCCATGATGGCCCAGTCTATGTTGTGTAACTTGAACTCGTAATGTCATGTGACAGCGCGCTAAATTGGCGTGCCTGCCTTTTGCGGAAAGCGATTGAGGTCAAGACTGACTTCTAATTTCCACAACTCTACGACGGTACAATCCTGCCCTTAACATATTACCTTTCCCCTCGCCCTTCCCCCTCCTACGCACTTTAGTGTCTTGTCACAGCCCATTAAAGGTTTGCGCATTAAATGATCTGCCTGCATCCAATCGCTTTCCCATATCAAACGCTCGACTACCTTCGTGGTCAGCCTATAAAACCGCAATCAAGATATTCCATCAAGTCAGAAGCGTCAACCTCATCTCCCTTAAGACAAATGCTAACACTACCGCAGATACAGTTTCGGTCCCTCCCAACCCCTCTCCTACGATGTATTTTGAAGCCGTCTATTCTGAATATGCCCAAGGACGCGTGTACTGGCTGGTCATTCACCTCCAGAAAGTCGCTCTACTATTCGCCACTAGTCCTACGATGATACAACGTGTCCAACCCGACGACAATGTTGATATCACTGTCGATCTCCATACTCCTGGGATCAATATTGCAGTGGCTACCAGAAAGCGTCTCAGAATTACAGTGCCGGGGCTAAGTTTCGAGCTAGACTGTGCAGAGGAGGTTGAGCTGGTAGAGGATCCGGCTATGCGATTCCAGCTCCAGGTGGACATAAAGAAACTGAAGGAGCATGAGTTCGCAGTTCAGGTCACAGTTGGGACGGACGAGGTATGCAATACATGGCCTGGCGTACCTCCTTGATCGATGCTGCTAATGGAGGGCTAGAATGATACACCAGCTGTGCGTGAAGTCATGGACTTGGTCTGCAAGGGAGTCGACGCTATTGAGAAACGTTATCCTGAGGACGAAAGAGAGACCCTTGACAGCCACGAAGAACTCAAGATGCTTGCCCTGTTCCTGGCCTTGTTTGATCGTTATTCAGTAACGTGTAAAACAAAGACTTAGCAAGAAGCAGTAGATAACTGGTGCCGCCGTATCCAAGAAAACGACCAGAAACGAAACATTGCTTTCAACGGCTGGACTATTCTGCTCCCTCTCTCTGAAGATTGTTGTGAAATACTCAAGTCAGGAATTCTGAAGGGTGAGATTGAGATCAAGGAGAAAGGAACCCTAACTCAAATTAGTGAGATGAGGCTGAGTAGGCGCCAGGCTCGAGAACAAATGAGAGAAAGCGTATTGGAGGGTTAAGCATAGATTTGAAAGGAGACGGGAGCGACATTGACTTTCAAGTTACCATCGACACTACAGCTTGCAACTTAACAATAGATAGAAACCGGTTAGTGCTTCTGATATTTGATCCTTTGTGGCCTTGCTGACGTTCTTTTTCCCAGATAGGAATGGAAGAGGTGATGAGATTAGATAATCCGTGGATAGGTGGATGACATGTTCATTGTTCGCTAGAAAATGGTGTAAGTCTTTGTCTTTTTGAGTACCGATGTAACTGTGATATTGATTCTAAAGCAGGCTACGCTCATAGGAACAGCTGTATTCTTCATCAGCTCTCAAAGATTTTACAGCTATGTTCCCTTGAACTCTTATAACACGACCTTGGCAACAAGACTTTCGTTTCTCTTCGGTTTCTTTTACGTGTTTCTAGTCAATTTCGACGGTTTACTGGATTTTCATGGACTGGTTAGCTCAGGCCTTGAGAGCTTTAATGTGAAGATGATCTTGTTTCATCGACTTGCAATTTTCTTCTTGATATTCTTCCACGACTCGGTAATGACTGGCACTCTCTTTTTTCACGACTACGTCAACATTTTCTGCAAAATTCACGCGCAAATCACAATTCTCATTAACTTTCGCAATCTACTTGACGACCTGGGCCTAGTAAGAGGAATCAGACTCTTGGAGTTGTAGGGAAACTGGGAGGGAATTTTTCTTTGCTGGTTTGGGTCAGGGTTATTATTCGAGAGAAGGGGAAGTGAGGAGGACTTTGGAAGCGGCAAGATGGGGCTGGAGTAAAAAAGGGGAAGTGAGCGTTTAAAGCAGAACTCAGAACTCAGAATAGAAAAAGAGTATTCTAGTGTTTCTCTCTTCTCTCTAGATTCACAACCTTTCTCTCCCCTCCTGAGTTCATCATTCTCAATCACCCACTTCGGACCCCAACATTGTCTATCAAATAAGCTCGTTGTGTCTCTTCTAATCTTTTCAAACAAATCCAAATTCGTTCTTTCAAGAATTGAATCAGTCAGAAAAAGCCGAATGTGCCCGAATCAACAATCAGTCCCATCTGTCGAACAACAAATCTTTGAACCCCTCTCTCAATTGAGTAATCGAAGACAGTACAATAAGCGAGGAGACCGAACAACCCATGGTGGAGACACAAGTTATGGACAGCATAACATAGTTAACTGGCATCAGCGACTCGGCCGCTGTTAAAAAACAGCTTCTGGGCAACCTGAACTTGTCGACATGGGAAAGCGTAGAAGTAGGGCTATAAAGCTGATGTCAGTGGCCATTGTCGTCTTTCGTCTTCCCACCTAAAACAAAACCCCTGCTGCCGGGTCGGCTAGGAACGTGGTTTGCGAAATACGATGTGTGGAAACCATATCTCGTTTTGCCCCAACGAATGAGATTTGGGAGTGGCATGGTAACATTACGTACCGGGAACGACGAACAAAAAGTGACACAATTAGGCCTTCATCGAGCACGGCCAGCAAGTCTTGAGCTTGCAGTATTTGCACTCGTAGATGTGGTTGAATGGACCGGCGTGACACATTTGGCAAATCCATTGCACCATGGTGGTATCTGACTTGAGCATGATGAAGGAGTGACTGCAATATCCTGGAACGGCCATGGTATTGGTTGGAGAGGGAGCCCCTTTGAAGGTATAGCGGAACGCGGTGGGTTAAGGAGAGTCTCCGTAGGTAGGACTTGGAGATGGTTAGCACTTCTCCAGATCAGTAAGAGAAGGAGGAGAGATGCGATTCAGTACATACCCCGAAACTCGTCAATAGTAGAGCGCTTGAAGTAGGGTGTTTCTTAATCTTTCTGGTTTCTTGTACCTTTTGCTCTATCATAGAGTACCGCTGAGCGTTGTTCGGCCTTCAAAGTCCTTTTATCAAGATGAAGTTGCACAGGTATAAATAAATAATTGCTCCGAACCCGAAAGCAATGAAATTTGAAAATAATAGGAGTACGAGGTCAGTTTCTGAACCAAGTGTGTAGGGATGGACATGCTTATATGTAGACCGTAGACCGTTGAATCCAAGGATAAACACTTGAAACTTCATCAGGACAAGAAATCCTATGCCCGTATTTATTTACCAAGTACGAACTCGGCTGACTTGTACAAAATGAGGCAATGGAAGTGGGTTGAGAGGAATGAAACGATTTAATATTATCTTGCTCTAGAATCTCCCTCATATGAGGCGAGCTCCAAGTCTCCCTCGCTGCGATCAAGAACTTTCTGCGTTCCTTCCTTCCGGGATCGCATTCGTGGCTTCCGTGTAACCCTTATTCCTTAATTTTGCTTTGGCAAGCCGGAATTTCCTCTAGGGAAAAGTTTCTTCCATCAGGAAAAGTAGATGCAGAGCAACAAGAGTAATCTCTAGGTCGCTGCATTGACATACGCAAAGGGGATGGCTCCAGTAGTTATTTCATCAGATGAATCGGATGGTTTGGATTAAGAGATGATTTATTTCAAATGAATGACTTATTTGATTAGGCAAAGAATAATAAGTACTCTAATTTCTAGAGATAAAAGTCCCCTGCTCGCGCCTCCATCCTACACCTCTCAACGTATTTTCAATTATATTTTTTCTCTATTCTTCTATTATAGACCAAAGAACAAATTCTAATGATACATCAACATTTCCAAAGAAACGTATAAGACCCCATCTATCACAAAACTTTATCGTGCAACGATAAATCAAGGTCTCTGCTGCTACTTTATTGTCGGCTGGTGTGAGTTCCAGCTTGCGGATATATAACATAGACGGTGCAACAAGTGTATCTACAATAGAGATCACAAGTCCCCTAGCAATATGTATTGAATATATTGTTTACTGTGTTATACTAAAACAGTTGTTAAAGGGGCTTAGGGAAAGGGGGTTATAGAGGTGAAAATTACTATACAACATGTCCACCAAGAGTACTGTATCGCGAAATTGTTGCTAAAACCAGACCCTGGGAGCTCGAGGTTGATATCCTATCTCGTTAGAATACTATGTTTTTAAATTTAGATCTAGAATACTTGCCGACATCTTGTCTAGAAGGTGCGAGGCAAGCGCACAATTTTACTGGTTCCTAATTTCTCAGGTCGATGGAGCTATAGAATAGGATGATAATATATGAGAAGGAGATTTAAATAGATCTGCAGAAGAGGGATTGGGCTAGATATAATATACTAAAAGCTGAAACAAGTTTATTTTTAGAGGGGCCAAGTCAGAGCCTAGAAAGGTACCTGGGCTCTACGGTCCAGATAAATTTAGAAAGGTATACAGTAGATAATAGCCCCGAACCAAATGTCAAGAAGAATAGCAATTAGTAAGAAGTCTAAGTTGGCTCCTAAAGAAAGACAATGAATGTATACATCCTTGGGAGAATCTCAAGTCTTGTGGAAATCAGTGAGCAGAGGTAGGTGGCGGGGGTTTATGAGTAGGAAGCAGCAGGGAGATCAAATAAAGAATTCAGAGGCAATCAAAATCTTCATATATATTCAATCACAAAGTGTTATGTCTAAACATAGCCGTTCCTTACTTTCCGACCTTTCGCCACTCCTTGAAATTATTCCCTGAATCTGATCCTAAGCAAATTTCGAAAGGCCTCGCCCTTGTCGAAAAAATCAACAAAAGCAATTAGCATGATAAGCTTCCACCAGAGATCTGTACTATATTGTCCACCATTTGACGAATTAACAAACGCTTGACTTGGAACAAATTGACCTATTCCTACGTATACACCATAGCTACAGTATTCTTGATCTAAATCAACTGTTAAGCAAGGACAATATAGATATCCTGTAGGTGGCCCTTACCTAGGTCCTTTCTCGAAGATGCTTCTCCATAGATGGGTCTGTGAGCTTATCTGATCTACTAGTGGTGGACCAAAGAATCTCGACAATAGAGGGATCTGTTGTAGGCTGAGCCTCTCCACCTTTGTCATCTCCTTTGGACGACTTTGGCTCAGATGATGACTGATTTAGGCTACTTGGTGACGTGGTCTCTGCTGGAGCCATTGCAAGCGTAGGGGATTGGTGGATGACTCTGATGGGATAAAGATATTTATAGAAGTGTGAAGTGTTAGAAACAACTTAAAGAGTTAGGAGGAATAAAACGGCAAAGGATCAAACTTAAAGGGAAATTAACACTGTTATATACATTCTCTTGCTAGTGAAGCTGTCCAGAGACATGTAGATCTCTGTAGAACGAAATTTCGAGTTGAGATCCTGTTCTACAGAGGTTAAGCTATTTCCACTCAACATCAAACTTCTTTGCAAGGAGCGTCTCGAGTTGCAAGTTTTAAAATCCACAAATGCTGAGTTGGCGCAAGGGTGTCTATCAACATCTCGCTAGTCTAACACTATCTCTTAATTATATTTAGTTGTAGTAGCTTGCGAGACATCTGCTTAGTTAACTGAATAGGAAAATAAAATAACAGTTTCTTTACACAAGTACACAGTTGTAGATGATATAAGTAACAGGATGATATCGATATACTAATTAAGAGAAATAAAACAAATTATATCAAGTTTTCGCATCTTCTACATAGGAGGGAAATCCCTAGTTTCTGAACCCAGCCTTGTTTGGAATTGTCGTTGGGTGCTGGTGGTACCAGAATAGTAGCTTCTTCTTAACCCTTTTCCCTCCTACTTTGTCTTGTTCTACGTTCACCTGCTCTGCTTTCTTACACTCCGGCGACCAGAAAGGAAAATCCTCTGGGGGAAAAACCCCCTGGCACATAATAACCCTTGGATCTTGCAGTAGATAGCTGTAAAATATATATTAGTATAAGATTAAAATAAAATATAACAGAAAAATGCTTACAGTAGGTTTGGCCTAAAAAATTGCTCACTAAAATGCTGAATCCTGGGTAGTTGATGAGCTGACGGAGACAAGAGCGATGGACACATTATATCACACTGTAAATTACTGCTAGAAGACAGGCAGTGAACTTTGTACTGCTGTGGAGGAAGTGTATCTACATACATAGACCTTATTTGCTCAATGCTATTAAGCCCGGGAGGGGTAAAGGTGAAAAGCCCTTGTCTTTTGAGAATTTGAATTAGTTGAAATCGAAGAGTGCAAATACTTGACGCTGTGCAGGAAGCCTGACAATATTGTTAGCATAGTGAAGAAGCTAAGAAGGAAGTAAGTTACCCAAGCTAGCAGGATCAGTTGATTTGTCTAAATAAAGGCTACAGGTACAAATACAAAAGGAATTAGTATACAAAGAGTCGCCAACATGTGTCGAACAGGCCTACTCATATCTCGCGAAAGATAATAGTACCCAAAAAGCACTACAACATATGAAATTACACTGCTAGCAAAGAGGAAGGTTTCCCAAACCTATAAGGGAACGGCATAGATAAAACTGTTGATATGTTAGCGGTAGTTAACAACTCTGAGATTAATTCAAACTATAAAACAAATCCAATAGTCAGCAAGAGACTTATACAGGCTGATGCCCAAATGCAAACTTTATCGGGTTCTTCTCTGCCTCTAGAGAATTTCCGGATATACTCAACCTAACTATATTAGCACAGAGTAGTACTTTGAGATACTAGAAATACATACTTCATACAACCCCAAGAAGCTAAAATTGACAAGAATGAAGCTGAAATAAATTTTCTGGTATTTTTTATATATTTTGGAGGCTGAGAATGCTAGGAGCCCCTCAGATCCAGCAAGGGAAAGGATGCATATCTAGATGTGCCAGCTGCTGAAGTTTCTCCTTTCTAGGCTATACCACCTACTCCCTGGTTTGAAGCAACCGTAAAGCCTGCAAACAGCAAGTACAAGAGTGGCCAGAGAAAATGCAAGAGCGTAACAAAAGGGAATTGCATTCTCCTGCGAGGTCTGAAAGGACGATGGCATATACATAGCGGCGGTGAAGTAAGGCAAGCGAAATACAGCAGCAGTAAGCACAGGGAGGTGACGAGGGCACATGCAGGTTTGCCTCGTTCCACAAGCTTGTTCTTATACATTGAACTTGATTCCCACGCCTTTCTCTGTCTAAAATCAAGCTAAATCTCCTGTTTGAGTAGAAACGACAAAGGCCCGCAGATGTGTGTGGCGTAGGCTTAATCGCGTCGTCGCTTCTGCTCAGACAAATGTTGATCGGTTGAATTTACGCCCGCTGCTCGGATTCAGGGGCATAGTTCCTGGCAAGAGCAGAAAAATCTGAAAGGGAACTTGAACTAGTCTGAAGCGATTGCTAGAAACAGAAGATAGTCTTTTCTTTCGCTACTTTCATCTCCCTGCCACGGCGCAGGGGTAAGGACACATTTTGAAAAATGTGTCCTTACCTATGCTCTTGCTTCTCGTTCCCTCACATTTTCTGAATGTTTAGCATACTGCTCCTTTCACTTCATATGCTACGTACGCCCTTCGATGTATGAATTATAGATGAAGGTAGATTAAAGGCGATTTCCCGCGACGATTTGATTTATATTTCCTTGATAGATCAGGGGAAGACCAAGACTGAAGGAGAGGGTCCGCCCTCTGCCCGCCGTGTAGTCTCAAAGGAATGCATAACACACATTCACTTTCCCATATACTATAACAACCACTAGGCAGCTGTCCAGTTATCTATTTCGCCCTTTGAGCTTCAAGAAATTCCAAAGCAAAAATTCTTTCAGTGTCGCTTTCGATATACCTGGTGCTGTGAAACTGCCCCAGCAGCAGATATTGCTAGCGAAGTACAACGAATTTACAATTACTATTTCCAACCAACTCAATGGGATTTCTCAAGCATATATTGGTATGTTTTCGAGAGACTCTCTCCACTGTGTTATGCTTACACTAGCAGCTGCGTCAGCGATCCTCCCAATCCCACACCATATCTGAATGATATTGAGTGTGCGAAGAAAGTTGAACTAGCTCTTGTTGACTATATACAGCCTAGACCTGGCTCTAATGGTAAGAGGAGTCTTAGAGGAGAAGACAGTGGTAGCGATAGACCTACGCACAGAATCAAACGTCGAAGATTAAATATCTTTGGGGATGCTAACCGCAATAGCTGCGGTAATGCGACTAACGAGGGCGTTAACAACAATAACAGCACTAGCGAAGAGAATGTCGATGATAATGCTACAGTTGATGAGCAAGTCACAGACGCAAAGATTGTCGAATCAGTCTCGAAGGAGGCTGAAGACAAGGCTGTCGCGTCAGTCATAGAGAAGATTTCAAAAGGACTAAAAGAGATGTTCCCCACCAAGAAGAGGAGGCAACTTCAAGTGCGAGTGAGTACTAATGTAGCAATTAACAAAGATCTCCACATCCTACCAGCTTTCAACGGCCATATTGCGCAGGCTGAAGGCACCCTCGAGGAACAGTCCTTGCGCTTAGAGACATTCTTTAAGAATCAGTCAAAGAACACCATTCGAAGTGCCCAAGGGATTGCCTGGAAGAGCTCCTTCATTGCTGCTTGCCTACGCCACATTCGCGATTCCACACTCTCTTCTCAAGCTAGCGAGTCCACAGTTCAGTGGATACTAGTTGTGAGGATGGTTAATTCAATTGTTAATGGGCTCTGGTCATCATGGGGACCCAAAGCCGCTCTTGTGTACAAAGCCTTAGCAAGTACGTTCCACGCTCCATCACTTGACGCAGCCATTAACTTATTCCCAGGGAAGAATTACAACTTAAGCAATATTGTCAAACAATCTGAGAGAATTAAAAAGAACGTCGTCCAGCGCGTCATCGATGCGCTAGAGACGACGGTGCCTGACGTACCGTCTGCCACACCCGTGTTTCATCCAGCCACATCACTGTCGCTTGATTAGGCTTGGACTCGAATGAAAACCCCAAAAGTTTAATTCTTAAATATGCATGAGCTAGATACAGCGTCACTTGATTAACCTTGAGCAAGATGAAAAGCTGAAAAATACAACGCTTAAATAAGCGTGGGCTGAATAAGGCGTCGATTGATTAGGCTTGAACTCGAATGAAAAAACCCAAAAGTTCAATTCTTAAATCAACGGGAGCTAGATACAGCATCTCGTAATTCATCTTAGACTCAAATGGAAAGCCTAAAAATTACAATCTTAAACAGGCGTTGGCTAGATAAAGGCCCGTGCCACGCAAGCGTGTAAAACGCCGCCGTGTTTTCCACTTTCTCTTAAAGTAGAGAATGATGTAGAGGGGCAAAACTGATATGTAGATTCTGCCCCGCTCTATTATATGGGACTAGATGAGGTCATTATTTCTGTCTTACTTGGGATTATTTCACATCGCAATGCTAAAGATACAGCGACAACGTAGTTAGCAAGAATAAACGTAGTGTATGTTTTATAGCCTAGCGTTTAATCTAGTTTATCTACTACTCTGTAAAAGGCAACAATTCGAGGTTAAGAGCAACAAATCTAGGCGTTCTTCTGACGCGGAGCTTGCTAATTTAGGATACGAACGCTGACCCAACGGCTTGGTTCGGCCGCCCTTAATTGCCTCAACAGGCTGTCCAAATTATGAATGACAAGGAAACTAGAGCAACCACAAATTCAAAATTGTAGACAACTGTATGTCTACAGCTCTAGATACTAAATCCAAATTAATACTATAGTTGCTTAATGTTAATGAAGTTGGGATGCGCAACTTGTATTTAGTTCCCAGCTCTCTCTCGCGCTCCTCTGCTCATCTATTGCTCTAAGGATAGAGTGTTGTTTGATCCTGGCAGTCCTGAAGTACGTTTGTCATAGTATAAAACTGAGATTCTTAAAGCTATGTCTTAGAATAAGTAGTGGAGAAAAATTAATTTCGAAGTAGATAATTTTACAAAATTTATCGATAGGTAAATGTAGGACTGAGTGTGAGAGTTATGGCTGGGAAATATTTTTATTCTTAAAAAGTTTTCAATTGATGCATTTGCCTAGATAGTAGAAAACTACACCAAGGTTTATATTCCCTGTAGCAGCTTTTTCTAACACTAAATATAGTGGCTGTCGCTGCTCGCGGTCATCTGATTCCTGACACCCCCCTTAACCTGTCCACCTTCAAGATCTGTATGGTGAAAGGGGCTTGGTTTCAGGATAGACCAGTGGTAGTGATTCCACTCGGACCCAATTAGGACTTTCATCAGAAGGTAATTCGACGTGCACAGGTATGTCCTCGCACTCCGGACGACTTTCTGCAGCTTTACAAGGGTGATGGTGATGATAATAATGGACTTCATAGTGATGATAGTGATGGATTTCGTGCTTGTTTGGTTGAGACTCTTCGGCTGGTTGGATGCCAGGGTTTAAGAAGTGCTTCTTAACACATGAGGTGCAGATACCAGGCCGTGGAACTCTACCAGGGGTGAGAGGGTGCCGTTCATGGTAGGACGAGGAACGAGGTTTTTGGCAAGCAGCGCAGATATGCTCTATGATGAAAGTCTTTGGGTATCGAGGTTAGCTAGAAAATCATCGCATAATATTTGGAGGTACTAACGGCGGATCACATGTGATTATACACACTGGATAGGTGCTTTAGTTAAGAGTTGCAATTGATTCCATGATAACCTAGAACCGCCGACCAGATTTAGTAAGCCACTCTGTAACTTGTAGTAAGTTTTAAAATTTCCACGCTTCTAGTAAAGCTGTGCCTCTATCCTCCGATGCCTAGATAAGCGGGGTTGAAATAAGATACTTATTTTGCCAAGTTAAGCACCCGCTTATTTTAGTTAGGCGAAAGACTATATTAATTAGGCGAAAGTTTAAAAGCCTAATCGAAATAATATATGATTAGAAATAAGTATAAAGACAAGAGCAGCTGAGAATTGAAAATGTCACATCGCTTTTGTTTCTATTCTCTCGTTTAGTACTTCTTACCTCTACAGCTGGTCTCTTTGATTGTAATGAAATCCTGTCATCATAGCCACTGGCTTGGTTTGTATAAAAGAGACAACGAAATCACCTTCGCTTAATCTGACCGAGCCGAGACTTTACTCTATAGTCTTCCTTATTTGGAATCTCAAAAACCTACTCTCTTGGTTCTCGTTGGGAATAGATCCAAGGCACAAGCGTTAAAAGAGCTGGCCTTGCCAAGAACCACAAAGAATTCCCAAAGCAATCGAGGATACAGTGAGATACACCTTTATCTAGATCTATCTACTACCTTTAGCGACAGACCTATTATCATTGCCGATGGAGACATTCCTCTCCAGCCAAAGGCACATAAGGTTGTCCTGTTAGATCAATGCCACCAGATCACTAAGCGGAGCCTTCTAGGATTCGGAGATCTACAGGCCGCCGCGGACAGTCTATATTTTCGACTCCTCTCCCCATTTGCCGATGTCTTCTGCTTTTTCGCTAGTGATCTCGGAGGTTTACAACCTATCGCGCGGGTCATCGCCGCTTGGATGAACATAGGTCAGCCTTCGACACTTCCAGCGACTACACGCTCCCAGATCATCATTGTGACAGAGCCGTCCGCAACGGAGAGTCAAGAGTCACGGATCCTGGATCGGTTTCTCCTGCTCCTAGCTCAAGAGACGAGTATCGAACCTTTAACATTCTTTAGAGGTATCCAGATACTTAGTTTACTCCCAGATGGCGATGTCTCGCCGTCGGCCTGGCACAGAAAGCTTAAGGAAGTCTTGATGGATGCTGTTTATCATGTCCGATTGGCGAGGATCGAGTCAAGAACGCTTTTCTCAGCACAGCACTTGGCAGCCTTCTTAAGCCAGGCCTACTCCCACTTTGGCGCAAATTGCAAAGATCTGTTTAATTTTATCCAGGCATCATGTATTAACAACCCACCCGCAGCGGATCTCAAGGAGCACCTAAACATATTTTTGCTCAAGATCAAAAGCGTAGGAGAGTTGAAGAGTTTCGCCATCCCTCTTATTGCCTCCAGTCTTTTGCTAGACAGCTACCCTCCGGACATGCATTGTGAGTAAGACCCTAGTGGGGAACCATGGCTGATCATCTAATAGTCTTTTGCCCCCGAGATGTGTTTCAGGTATTGTACAAAGACGCTTGTTACCACGCATGCAAAGAAGGAGTGTTTGTTGATGAAGATTCTTCCAATCCCCTCTTACCATCGGGATTTATTAAGCTCATTGAGGATGATCTCTCAGCACGCTTCCAGACACTAAACTCTTCCACGACGGCCACGTCAGTAGATCTCCACCGCCAGCTCCTGTTCAGGTGTGAGCCAGGTTGGCTTAACATTTACTCAAAGGAAGTCTGCCTCGTGTGCTTACGCAGAACACCGCAATATGATCTCGCATGTGGGCACTGCATTTGTGAAAACTGTGTCCGCGTTTTTGGGAGGAGAAGTGAACATGACCCGTGGAGTTTTGAGGTTGATAGCTGCTTTTGGTGTAGACTGCCTACATCCGGAGTAGTTGTGAAGACTTTGCCCCCAACAGCCGGTGTTTGTGTGTTAACATTTGATGGGGGTGGTGTACGGGGTTTAGTAACCCTGATCTACCTACTGTTATTACAAGATAAGATCGGCTTGGATTATCCGGTGCAAGAACATTTTGACGTTGTCGTTGGCACAAGTTCTGGTAAAGTCCCCAGCGAGAGCCGTCTACTACACTAACAGAAGCAGGAGGAATTATTAGTGCGGATTTGTGTGTGATAGGTTCGCCGGTGGAGTTATGTATCGAACGATTTGAAGGCTTTGCTAAACAGGCCTTCCAACCTCGACCATCGTTAGGCATACCACTAATCTCATGGGCAGTGCATTTCTTGAGATCAATTTTCGCTGACGGACGTTACTCTGCTAAAAACCTTGAATTAGCCTTGCAAAAAGCATACGGAAGTGATCGAGGCATCCTTGATTGCTCCAGAGCCACGGCTACCGGTACTCGCATCGGCTGGGTTGTGACAACGATTCGCGATAGTTCAACATGTGTCTTCACAAACTATAATGGAGTGGGGACAAGGCCCCGTGGTTCTGGTAGCTAGTCAGGCGATTGAAATCGAATTTCCACTTACCTTGATAGGATATCATGTCTTACGTTCAAAAGATGCAGGACGAATCCTACTATGGGAAGTGTAAGTAATCTCTTGATGTAAATGAGACTAGCTAACACGGGTAGCGCGAGATGCGGATCAGCAGCACCCTCGTAAGTAAAAATGATAATAACCCTGTCCTTGGGCTGATTAGGAAGATACTTCAAGCCAAAGCATATCTCAGGCGTAGGCACGTTCCAGGATGGAGGCCTGCACCAGAATGACCCGGGAATATTAGCTCTTCAAGAGGTGGCGGCTTTGTACCCACTTGCCGACGGGCCTAGTCTTGTGGTGTCCTTGGGAACCGGTTCCCGCCGGATGGACGACGAGCCACGTATGTCACCCACTCGTGGGATTTTCAAAGACGGTTTTATTCCCCGTCTTTTCCGTGCCTTCAAGCTCTCCATGAGCAGTATTCATGGGCATAAGTTTCGGAGTCGTCAAAGGAAGGGTAGCAAAGAGCAGTATTTTCGGTTCAATGTTGAATTTAACGGCCCTGAGCCTGCCCTAGACGATACAACGAAGATGCAGGAACTCAAAGTCGCAGCTCGATCTGCTATTCAAGGTTCAAAAGAATTAGCCCGACTAGCGAGATGCGTAAGAGCCGAGCTATTCGTCTTCGAGCTTGAATGCCAACCTTCGAAGGAGCACGGGAAGTATATGTGTGTTGGCCATATTTTGTGCCGCCTTCGTGCTAACCACCCAGCATTGGTGGAATTGATTGATCTTCTGTCTAGAAACCCGACAAAGCTTCTTCTCCAAGGCCATCCGCTAGGTGACTTAACAAGGAAAGGGTCGTATTTGGATAAAGGAGGCAACTTCAACAAGAGAGTGGCCGTGGAGCTGGTCGATAGAAAATCGCCTATAGCAATTCAACTTCAGGAAGGAACATCAGAGCCTTGCCATATCAGCGGTTCTCCTTTTACCATCGACTCTCTTGTTGCTGCTGAACGTCTTGATGCATGCTTTGGAACGTCGCATCACAATAAGCGGAAGAGGGCACCTGATACTCAGTCTAGAAAACGCCAACGGCATTAATTGAGACCAAGTAGGGAGGTCTAAGTGGTTTGAATTCGGGGAGTATAAAGTTGGAGTGAGTCACCATAGGAATTATCTGAGTGTATGTTAAAGTCTAAAATTCAGATATCATTTATAGATTGTAGTACGTACATGCCTCGCGTGATACACCAACCGCTTTGTAGCTAGGTCATTATCGTTGAGGCAATAATGACCTGGTCTGGATATTACGTTTTAGTCCTGAATTGATCCTCTTAGAACGATTGACCTTTACTACTCTGTACGTCCTCTACCAAATCACAAAGCACGTATAGATAAACAACTTTGCCATTGTCATTGCCGCATTCATTTAACCGAAATCTCTTCGCCGGCATGCCCAGCGATGCCTTTCTCATCAGATATCACCGTACCTATCAATAGAAGGTTGGAGCTAGACAAATCGACGGCTACAAGGACCTCGATGAAAAAATAGAACAAGACTCCCTAAGTTAACCTAAGTGTTTGACACCCATTTCGCAGTAGCGTCCCAAGAAGTATATTGTAGGTAGTATCAAAGCTTTTATGAACGTGTCTGAGTCTCTCTATCTCTCTCAGCTACCAAAGCATAGGATGGCGTGTCCGTTGCGATACACATAGTATGATATGGTTGATGTCGCGCGATAGGATGGTGCCTAACACGATAAATCTTGATGCGTTGTCGTGTTAGAGTGTGCTATCGCCGAGCGAAAACCTGAAGCTCTGGTCCCTAACTGCCTTGTGACAGTAGAAAGAGAGCTAATTGATAGGGATGCTGTAAACGAGTACGGTGGTCGCTAGGTATCCGATGTTCGCCGAAGAGCCGTAACAAGGCCCAAGCTCGATGCCCTATCCACCTCGCCTACACCCCTCTTTCCCCTCTTTCAAATCTTTATCGCAAACTGATACTAATACGGAGGACGACAACAACAACAACGCCTGATACTACCAGTTTTACAGAGGACGACATAGAGTTCATTCACCCTCACGTTGTCTCCCTTTTGCACAATTCAATCATGTTTTCTTAAAACAAAAGATCGGATTTCTATTTACCTTCCCAGAACATGCAATGTGCCTACCATTGGACGCAACTTATACTATGTGCGAATGGGAAGCACGTCTTCTCTGAAGTCTTACGTCTTGCAGCACGACACTGTCAATTTTTAGCACAAAATTCGCAGGAAGCAATGTGAATTTCACTTTTTGAACACAGACTTTTGCTTTGCAACAACCGGTTCATACAGTTGAAGACCCCTTTCCAGAACTTTGAGGGAGTTCCTCAATATATTGGCAAGACTCTCTTCATTGACCAAAATAGAGGTGGAATTATTGTAGATATAGAGATTGAGCACCATGATTACGAGGAAGGGAAATGGGAATTCTATGTGGGCTCAAGCACAAAGAAACAGCACTACTTGAGGATTTCGAAATTCTGAATGTTTCGGAGGAGGCTGTATAAGCTGTTTTGTAATATCTTGTTTGTACCATCTCCCTAAATTAAAAGTTTCCCCAGTTCATAGCAGCTGTATGCAGCACTACATGGCATCTTTGCAGCGTGCTGTACTTATGCTCCGGAAACTCAATCTCCATGGGATTCCTCGGGACATTCGAAATGCTCTACGACAATTACAAGATGTGTACAGCGAAGAATTGGATCTTGATGGCTCAGACACGAGTAGCCAAGGGAGAATCGAGCTCAGCAAACCGGAGAAAACCGATTTTGAGGAAGGGGAGGGGGGGAAGTTTGAAGACAAGAGAAGAGAAACCAGAGCCAGGTCGCATCAAAGTAGGGCGGAACCGAGATCTACAAGTGGGGATAGAGATAAGCATTGTGAAGAGCACGTAGTCAACGAAGACAAGGAACGCACTAGCGCCCCAAAGGGTGAAGTTCACTCGGAGGCAAATGTCGAAGTTGCATTGTCACATCCAAGGGTACGCCATCAGGATATTGATTGCGTTTCTGAACCAGGCCATAATGTATCTCGGTTCTGGCGTTGGGGACCCTGCGCAACGAGCGAGGATGCAGCGAAGTTCTTTCAGCGGGTGTTGTAAGACCAATACAATCATGCTTTACATACTAGTAACGTAGCATGAATATGCGTAGAGCAAGCCCTGAACACAGATTCGTAGATATGCTCGAGATAGAACAGTTCGCGATATGGTTGGCATAGACCATACCCAACACTCTTCCGGTATGCGTGGGAGCCATACAATGTAGGTCAGCCGAGTAACACGTCAGACAAGTGTCACGATTGCGGATACTATAGTAGAAATGTAGAGATGCGTTGCGATTGTTGTTATAAGCTTCTTCAACTTACGTTCTCTGAGCGTGTACGCGGACCAACAAAGCACCCACGCCATTGAAGGTGCTTCCATTTCAGTACGGTGTGTTAAAAAGAGAGTATTACCGTAAAAGGTAGTACAAGTGGTGAGAAGGTGACTTGATGTACAAGGCTTCTAATTGGCCGAAAAAGTGGAATCAAGGACGCCGCCCAAACCGAGGTATAATCTGCTACACGTGATTACTCACAACAACCTCGCGTTCTGTCTCATCATCCTCATCATCCTCATTATCTGCCTTATAGCAATTCATCCAATGGATATCGTTTTTAGATCGCCTACAAAGCCCGAGAGAGACTTGTATAATGCCCTTCCCGAGAGCAGTTCGGAAACATTGCCGGCCCTTCTGTCTGCAGTCTGCGACACCATTTTCACGACGCCTTTTCTTTCCAAGAAATTACTTATATCCTCCCTTGATGCTCTTGAGATACAAGAATCTCGGTTTCGCCTAGCGTTAACAAATATTGAGTTTGAATGGAAATTTACCCAGAAGGAGCAATATGTTATCCAAGATGCATCTAAGGAAATGTATGCGGAGGATGATATCGAAGGCGCGTTTTACAAGCATGGAGGATATAACGGCATTGTTACACTTATTCTCTTTTTCAGAAGATCTGAAAAGATACAAAAGCATTGGGCAGCTATTGCCATAGGATGTCGGGGATGGTTGGTAAGACGCGTTATTACGATGCTTAGGAGAGATATTGTTGAATGGATTCCAACGTTTATTAGTACACAAGGTAACACTTCCTATATTTCCATAGATAGCTTTTCTCGCTAACGAATAAATCTAGCGCCGCATAGTCTACATAATCTTCAATATCTTGGGAGACATGCTGGGAGGAAGCGAAAGAGACAGACATCGGAGACTGGAGATACTTCAGGTGTAGCACAAGCTCGATCACCCTCTCCGTCAAATTCAAGGGATGAATCTACCGCAGTCCGACGACAGAATACACATCGAATTAGGCGATCAAGCGTGTCCTCGCCGCAGAACTACCAATATTCCCCGTCTTGTCTAGCTCCGACTCCTGAGCATCAGCACCACCGTCAGGTATCCAATAGTTCATCTGTCCAAGATAGAGGGCAGTGTCTACAAAGTCTTCCGTCTTACCAGCACATACTTCTGATGTCCAACACTTTTTCTCTAGAAAAAGATCTGAGACTTGCGGGCCAACGTCATGCAACCAGAGCGGTTTTAGGAAGTCATGCACGTGACATCGACCGTCGAACTGGCCACGTCCAACAGGGGTTGCACTTACGCCGTGCGCACGATCCAGCCCCACCAAAATGAAGAAGGGGGGTTTTTCTATTAAATCTCTATATACAACAACCCCATCACCATTTATTACCTCTGATGGGCTCTCTCCCTGATCTTTGAAGCTCTGCGCATCTTCCAGGCATATCTGCCATCCGGTGGCGTATCTCCATAGTAATCTTGTCCCATTCTTCCTGTAAAGCCTCCTTCAGCTTATGGATTTGGTTGAAATGGATTCGGGAGATGCCGGAGCAATGTTCCTTTAGTAAAATCTTTTGTGATGTAAGATAAACGGTCCCCGGAGGCGCAAAACGAGATCCGTAAGCTTTAAGAAGCCTCGCAAGCGTTAAGTAGAGGTAGTAACCTCTATCCTGAATTTCTTGCTCTACACTTTTACGCGTTTCAATTCTTAGCCTGACGACAATTTCCAGAACTGCGGGTAGGTAGAGCGAGAGGTTATCGATAATCTGGTTCCTAATTATAATGTCTGCCTTGCTCCTTTCATATTTACTTCGAGATAGGGAGACAGTCATCCAGGTAAGGTGATATAGTGTTTTGACGATATCGTGGACGATGGCGGCAGGAAGGGACAGAATACCTGCCCCTAGAGACCATTGGTAGTAGAAAACTTGTTTAACTACTTCTCTTATCCAAGATTGTTCTACAAGCTTTGATCTATGTTGCCTAGCCGTGCTCGTAAGGCAAAAGATTTTTACACATGAATCAAGATAGCAGTCAGGTATTCTTCCCGTAATTGATGTATCCAGTTCTAATGAGATTCCGGATAGATCGGTCAAGACATACTCTGGAGGCTGAATGTTGTCAAGAGTATAGGGGGGTAGAAACTCCTCCGCGAAAGAGGACTCAGTGGAGGAAATGTATTACATGATTAAAGGACTAATATGTATTTCAGGTGTGCTTGTGAAATGGAACGAAGGTATAGGAGTGGGAGTTTCGCTTTTTATATATTGAGCGTATAGGTAGTCTGTAATAGGGATAAAGCCATAACTAACACTGCGCCCTCATCAAGTTAGGCCTGCCTGAGTGCCTTACCGAAAGCTGAGAGAGCCGCGGGTAAGGTGGAGGGATGGGTTAAAACTTAAAAATGAGGCTGGCATAATATTCAGGAATTATGTAAAAAACAAGCTGTTGACGCCTCATCTTAAATCCTGGTTACCCAAGCTTAGCCTCTAGCTTCTGTTGCTCAATAAATCTGAGCATGGCCCGGGGAAACCTGTTGAATACGAGCTGAAGGCTCACTCGATAGTATATGTAGAACGTGACGGCCTTCCGACATCACCTACACAGTGTCCAAATAACAACTTGCCTAAGGAAGCTCGGCTGATGTTGGGCCTTGAAGAGCTCTTTTAGTCCCTTCTCACTTGGTAGGCTACCAGGCAGCGTTAGTATTAAACCAGCTTTTGTATGCAAAAGTAAATGTGATCTCAAATAACTCAAATAATCCTGTAGAGCTAAGTAGATACAAGGTGCCTGTATCCGAGATGTAGCATCATTATCAGTACTATACAATTTGTGTATACAGTAAGAGTCCTATAAAACGCACCGCCCACTCCACCTAGTCTACAGCATCCTATTGTCATTTTCATCAAGCATCATGTCTTAACCACGTTCGATATAAACTTTAGCTAACTACTCAATGCCGAACCCAGCCCAGCTCTAGAAGGTATTAGAATTAGCGGACAATCTAAACAGCAGGGATATTGAATGGCACCCTGACAGGTTTGTGAGTCGCTCAAACTAGCAATTCAAGTCAAAACCATTATTCCAAATTCTCTTTACAGGTAAAATCCTGGAGTATATTTTTAATTTTAAATTTCAGTATCTGTATATATATATTCTCACTCGTGAACCCTCTGTCACGAACCAAAGCTTCATCCTTGATGTACCAGCTCCACTCAAATTGGAAATCTACAATAGCGAAAAGAAGAAGAACCGCCTCTAGAACACGCGAGTTTTCCGTGGTCCACTATATGAAAATAGGGAAATAATTGCCTAACTTGGTACTAGGGCAGTGTTTCTACTCCATCCATTTTGGCTATACATCCCAGTCAAAGACCGGGTGCTAAGAATACCCTCTGCCGTCAAAGGTAGTAGTTGAGTCCTGAAAGGGATGCCATGTGAGTGGGTTTAATTAAGCGAGTAAGCGGAGCAAATAGTGGCATCTATATTTGTTTACGATTTGCGGTTTGGTTATTAGACAATTCGTGCATTTCAAGGGGTCAGTAGAAGAGAAGGTCGAAATTTCCAACTACAGTATCATTTAATAGATGACCTAAAAAGCTAACGCGATTTCCATTCTTCTGAGACCTCTTCATTGAGGGCACCCCAGGCCACCATGCTATCTTTCAACCCGATGAACTCTTTTTTCCGCTGCGTAACTTCCTTCCTCTTTCCTTCAATCTCTGCGAGAAAGCTTGCCTTCTTTTCCTCTAAGTCAACTAAGTCTGCTTCACAATCATTAATGCTCTTTTCCATCCCTGCTAACCACTGACTGCTGTGATGTATCTCATCCGCTAAGTGCTGTTTTACCGTGGTCACTCGCTGTGTTCGCCGAAATTTGATTGGAGTAGTTGAATTGCTGGAACCTGTAGAGCACTTCCTCTTGGTGTTCCGATTCCCATTAGATGTAGAGCGTGAGTTTGTCTCGGTGCTGATGGGTGGATCAGAAACTGTCATCAATTGTTAGTCTAGCCAAGAACACATATAAATGGACACTTACCTATGCTTGAAGAGGACAAGAGCCCAGATTTCGGCGTATCAGGAGGTGTAGCATACTCATGATCGCTGTCCGCTCCAGTAAGATCAATGAACGTCTGCTGTGGAGCGGACTTGGATTCAGCATGTGTAGTCGAGAGAGTGGCAGGCCCACCCCAACTTGTAAGCAAGCTTCTCACTCGTTCCTTGATTTGAAGCTCATTATCCCTTGGGATCATCTCTAGCGTCATGATTGTCCTAAACAACTTTCTGATCTGTGTACCCTGAATGATACTAGGCGGTATAGTTCCAGCTTTCTCAATTCGACCCAGGTCAGAGGAAATCTCATCTATCCTCTCTCCCGTTAACTCCTGGTTCGTAGGAAAAAACCCTTTCTTTAGCTTTTGCCGTAGCGAAACAATGTACTCCTAATATACAGTTAGTATTAGAGTGCCAAAGTCTGTTATAAGATCATACCTCTAAAGTCTACACCGTAGCTGTCAATGATTCTACATCGACGCTTGTATGCCGTTCCAGATTTTCTGAGGCTGAAATATCCAAAGGTTTCGCGGCAGTAGAGCCAAGTACAATGATTGAGACAACATCATCACCTGCAAGACCAGAACTCCCCACTAGAAGGGATTCTTCTGGCAGGTATTCTTGTGTTCCTCCTGTAGACTGAATTTTTGGACCAAGGCCCTCGAAACTCAGTTCGGGCCCAAAAAAAGAATCAATGTCTACAAAAGTTGAGAAATTCGATAAATCCGGGTCTAAAGGAGTTTGGAAACCCCAGTCGAGAGGAGTTGATGAGTCCGAGTCTGAGGGCCAATCGAACTCTATGTTTGGCTGCCCGTCGGTCACTAGAGACTGGGCTGATGGTGTCATGCTGGGGGAAGACATTGGGGGTAGAAATTGTCTGATGGGAAAAGTTGTTTAAGGACAAAGAATGTGTCCTGATGACTAGGAGGAAGCTCCCTTCTTATACCCCTCTTCTCAAGGGATTGTGGATCTCGGGCACAGGAGTAAAACCATCCCTTGTGAAGCTGATTGAGGCAGTGTGTATTCAGATGCACCTTATTGGCAACATCTAACCCAAGATAAGGTTACACATTAGAAATAACTGGGGACACTCGGGTTATAAGGTACAAATCGAGTCAAGTCATGCTCTTGGTAAGCGTTAGTACCCCTCTTGTGTGAGGATATGTGGGATTTCTACAGCTCACGGATCACCTTCGGTGGAGGCTGTTGGGTAGCTATAGAGGGCATTCTCAAGCCGAATCTTTCTACTAGCATCTATTTAGAGGCAGCAATGTGTCTCCGGTAGAAGCCGTAGCTAATTCTGATTAGTATTAAGCGTGTTTCATTAAGGTAGCGTTTGTCACACATTACAGACCCTTAGAACCTTCTCGACAGTACTAAATGGTTGATTAGATCAAGATCATAATCTTTCCCAACCACTTCCCTAGGTTGTGACTAAATAAGCGAACTCACATGTATCTCCCGCTAGAACTTGCCGCACTCAAAGGTACTGTCATTGATAATACGCTAAACCTAATTCGAAAAATACTTCTTGTAGCAAGTGAGAAAACCCTAGCTCTCTTGCTGCTACTAGTAAGAGCATACTCTCCTCGGCGTTGCTCACCAACCATGGTTAGTCTCAGCGCAAAGATCCTTGATCAATAGCTGATATTCTTATTAATGTAATGTGATAGAGATGTAGCAGAAGACATTCTGTGAAGAAGACTGATGACAGAGGATCAGAAAAATTGCCTCGTAGCCCCGCTATTTTCCCCTCCCCCTTTCTTGCCTTGCTTAAAAATCTGCATCGAGGGCTGTTTCTCGTTCCTATGTATATCTATGCCAGGTATCAAGGACTGATTCTGTATGCACATGAAGTCTGCCTTGCCAAAGAGTGGAACCGGGAAATGGAAGACGTAGGTGTACATACAAGAGATGATCAGCTGCTTGCTCTGAAATTTAGGGAGGACGGAATGCCTTGAAATCCCGCCTATATAAGAGGGGATTCACTTGAGTTTTGAAAGAACGAGATTGTTGTCTTGAATACCTCTGCCTATTCTTATTACTATAACCTTATCTTGTTATACTCTGTTACAAGCCTTCAAAATGTTGAAAGTTTTACTCGCACCACACACAATTAGGATGAATTACAAATCTTCCGCCACCTGCAACTATGTTTTCCCCCCTCTCTATGATTATGGGTCAGTGTATGGAATTTCTACGGAAATCGATAGAGCAATTATTAGTCTAGCGCCTGAGATGATCCTGGAATCCTGTCACGAGATTCAATCCTGCCTAGACGAGAGACTGAGCCACGTCTCTTAGATATCACCTTTTTGGGAAACGTCAAGGCTTTTCAAAAAAATGTTCTCATCTCATCGAGATGGCTACTTAGACTCTATGTTAACGATTCTTGACTTGAAGAGCTTCCCTGGAAAACTTCTCTACAATATCACCTCTACCCCTCTTCACTGTGCCCTACTTATCGCCGAGATATGCTACATCAACACAGAACGCAAGAGAGCCAAACACAGACTTTTTAAGGATCTTTTGGACAGCCTAGAAAAAGCTACACATTCTGTATTTTTGATGCTTGTGAAGCTTTACCTCCAGACACAGGACTCATTGAAAGCCTATATATCATCCCCTTATGGTTTTGGAGTCTTTCTAGCTTTAGGGATGCTTTTTGAGGCCTACAGATCACGGATAGCACCAGCGAACACTTTGTACCTTGTATCTGGTCATGTACTAGAAAGAGAACACTGCTCTGGGATTGCTCTTGTATACTTCAACAAGGTCTGTAAGCTGAGGGAATGTATTTTATTAGTACTAGAACTATCACCCGAGGTAGTTGGCGCAGATATTCAGATTTGGGAGAACTTGCTTAAACGAATTCTACTGACATTGATCTCTTTCCAAAGTATTAGGATATACGATAATGACAATCCTAGCTGGTTTAGGTTAATTAGTGTACTGTACAACGAGGCAAATTCTTTACCAGAGGTCATGGGGACTATAAGGTTTCAACGTTTACTGGACAGAATTTAAAGCAGATATTTAGCATGTATTTATTTCGGTTTTTAAAATATTTTAGTTAGGAATAGCAAACCCGGGTAGACAACAAGAATTTCGTTTCTACGGACATGAATAAGCTTTTTTCGCTGTTTGTATTGGTCCCACAGCGTATAGTCTTAGCAGGGCAACCTATAGCAGTAATTATCAGTGCGACGCGGAGTTTAGACTAGATTAAATGCCTAAAAAAGGATTAAAAGATCTCGCAATAGACATAAAGCTATAATATAGGTATTTATCCATTGAAATATCTTAAAATTGACTGTGTTTTAATGTTGTTCTATATATAGTACCAAACATTATAGTTGAATATATAAACGATTATACATTGCTTAGTAATACGATCGAATTTGTGGCCAGATTAGTAATAGCTACTTAAGCATTCTACAATACAGGTCCGGCATTATCCCTAACACAGCACTTTACAACTATAACTATACTGTAATAGATGTAGGCATTACTAAAACGCGATAGCTAAAGAAGTCCTTAATCTGCTAGCATCAAAAGTGTGTAGGATGCTATGTATTCTTTAAATGCCTGAAGTCGAGGGTGGGAATATGCGTGATCTGATAATTCGACTTAGTTAAACGAGTAAGTGGAAATATAATCGACTCCCGTTGCGTTAACTAAAGCTATAACCGTTTAACAACACTATGTAGAGAGGAATGGAGAAGCCGGTCTTACTTCGTGTCTGGTTAACTTTGTATCCCCCTAAACTCTACCTCGTACTCCTCTATCCGTGGAGAATGAGAGACCTGAAATCCGCTGAACGTCTCATCGTCTAGCATCTTATTCACCAAAGCAATCCTATGTCGATATGCAAGGGACACATGGCGGAGCAGGCAGATCTAAAAGATCAAAGCTCCCTATTCATACACAGCTAGTCAGTAGCTCTGCCAATGAATCTGTTGATAATGCACCTACGGTAGACAAGTCTATTCCCAACGAGCCTACCATTGACGAACTTTTATTTATCGAACCTACGGTTGACCCTGCGATTAACGAATCTAGCGAATTTGAAGCTGCAGAGATTCTGGCGACTAATGCACAACTCCAGTACGGCAACGAAATTCTGTCTCAAAATGGCACGAATACAACAAAGTATAATGATACCTTTGATCACAGTGTTGGAGATGATCTCCTTGCTGTTATGCATGGCGATGAAATGGCTATGTTTGATGAGTATTTTCTGAATTTCCCTGTGGATTCGGGGACTGTGAACGATACCTCAGCATGTGAGATGTTGCTAGGTTCAGAGGACGAGAGCCTTCATCAAAGTCACCCTGCCCCAACGCCTCAGTCCAAGGTCTCTGTGCAAATCATAGCATTTAGGGTGAATGGGCTGACTCTAGCTTGAAGATTGGTCGGTGTATTACTTCCAATATTGGCCTGGCCATCATTTGCACTCAATTACATTAAATCAAGTCTCCCCTAGTGTATCCCCGCCACACAAGTTATCGCCAAGGTAAACCAAAGGATTCTTCCACTTTGAATCCCAGACTGGTTTCAACCTCCAGACACCGCTAAGTTAATCGTTCTCCTAGTAAGTACATGACTTTTTGTTAAATGCCTAATTCGAATTGCTTTTGCTTTTTGGTATATTTTTTACGTGTGCAAGGGAGCTCCTACTTGCAGCGCAAGGTCGCTAGCACCTGAGGGGATGTATCGCTAAATTAGGGGGTCAACCCCTGAGAGAATCTTCGCTTTAGGCCTGTACTACGTCTGTGCAATATCGATTTTGTGGCCCCCAATCACTGTTTGAGAGGAGGCTAGTACTAACCCTACATCAGAATTCTCAAATTGTACATTTTTGACAAATATAGTTAACATGAGCTGCTGTCACCTCAGCATTTGATCTCTGCCCAGTGACTTAGCAGAAAAGAAAATATCGAAATTATGAATCATACGAACGAGCATGAACTTAAATCAATCTCCGTGGATGCAAATAGCACCAGATTTGAGCACTTGAAAAGTGTAAACGCTTCTTCTCCAGGTTGCACCTATCAAATTGCTAGTGATGTTGCCTCAGCCAATCAGAGTGAGAGAATCACGCAAAGTGGCCCAAGCTCCTTCTGCCTAGAAGACAACTCCATTTGTCAAGTCTCGCATTCCAAGGGACAACCAAGGGTGAATGCGACACACCTGCAAGCTGGGGAACCCCCACTCAATGAAGCGTAAGTCTACATAAGGTAGCTGTAAGTTCTCGCATTTATTTTCCTGCGTTCAACTTCCACTTCTCAATTCCTGTATTTCAATCTGTACAATGTCATACCGTCCACCAACTGTGACGGCCACCACTGGGACTCCAAGTGATCTCAGCGGAGACTTCACACTCTCATCTCCCCCTGAAGACAGCATCTCGTCTCTGTGCTGGTCTTCAAAGGCCAATTATTTGGCCGTAGGTTCCTGGGACAGCAAGGTTCGGATTTACGATGTCACGACGAGCAGTACAGGCACAGGCGTTGCGGCGATCGACTTCGAGGGGCCCGTTCTTACATGCGACTGGTCGCCGGTACGTGTAACCTTCTTCTACAGCTCTGGGCTGACAACTAATAGCTACATAGGATGGACAGAAAGTCGCAGGCGCCGGCGCAGACAAAGCAGCGAGACTTCTCGACCTCAGCGCAAACGGTTCCCCCGCGCAGCAGGTAGCTGCTCACGATGCACCAATCCGATCTATACGCTTCTTTGAAATGCCGGGGGCGAATGCGCCTATGCTAGTGACCGGTTCTTGGGATAAGACAATTAAATATTGGGATCTAAGGACTCCAACACCTGTTGCGACGGTCCCCGTCCAGGACAGAGTTTACTCTATGGATGTGAAGAATCATCTGCTTGTTATTGCAACAGCAGAGAAACACATCCATTGCATCAATCTTGCAAGCCCGACGGTAATAATGAATACAAGGGACAGTCCTCTTAAGGAGCAGACTAGAGTGGTAAGCGTCTTTAATGATGCTTCTGGTTTCGCCGTTGGAAGTATAGAAGGGAGATGTGGTTTCCAATACGTGGAAGCTAAAGACTTTGAGTAAAGACACAAAACTTCCGCTAAAGAAAAGGTGCTAACATATCTCTAGCCGGAATTTCACATTCAGGTGCCACCGAGGTCTACAAGACGCGAACCGCGTAACCAACGTTTACACGGTCAACGCAATCTCGTTCCACCCGACATTCGGCACCTTCAGCACTGCCGGCTCAGACGGATGCTTTAATTTCTGGGACAAAGATCAACATAACAGACTCAAGAACTATCTGCCAGTTGGCGGTCCCATTTCAGCGACTGCGTTCAATATGGATGGATCTATCTTCGCGTATGCTGTTAGCTATGATTGGAGTAAAGGCTTTGCGTTTAATACTCCTCAGCATGTTAACAAGATTATGCTGCATCCGGTCACAGCTGATGAGTGTAGACCACGGCCTGCTACTAATAGGAGAAGGTGAATAGGTTGGAAGAAAAATTGGGAAAAGGTTTGGGATGGAAAAAGGAAAAATTATGAAGGATGGCATGGTGTTCAAGCGTTGTCATTTATCATTACTTGTCGAATGCTCTTCCGAAAATTTACTGGATGAAATGAATAGAGACTTGATTTCCACATGGCGCACGATGACTTGCTGTGACACGTTTGACTGCGTCGACGTAACCTGAGATTTATTCGGAACCTGCTCATTAACCTGTTTTTTCAGCTTGGGACACATGTCAAAGTTTGATAACAAATCCATCCTGTTGGGATTCTTATAAATTCGTCAAAGTATGTATGCTTTAAGTTACATACACTCAGTCTCTCAACTATTTCCACTCAAATTCCCAAAGCCTCATGGACGAGGCTGACCGGAACTAATTTAGCCCGCCCAGAGCTATACCATATCAAGCAGCACAATACCACTCCAACTCTCCGCCCAAACCACCTCAAAATGGCCTCCGAGGCATCGCGGCCACTCCTCCTGCCGCAGAATCGGAAACTGCGGCATCTGCAAGGCATCTACCTGCGAAACCTAACGTTGACACGACCGCGCGGCCAAACTGCTTTGTTGTATTCGTGCCATCCCGAGACAGGATTGCGTCGTCGTACTGGAGGTGTGCATTGGTCGCCAGAACCTCTGCAGCTTCAAATTCGCTAGATTCGTTAATCGCAGAGTCAATCGCAAGGTCAACCGCAGGTTCGATAAATAAAAGTTCGTCAATGGTAGGCTCGTTGGGAATAGACTTGTCTACTGTATGTACATCATCAACAGATTCGTTAGCAGAACTGCTGACTAGCTGTGTCTAAATAGGGAGCTTTAATCTTTTAGATCTGCCTGCTCCGCTGTTTGTCCCTTACATATCGACATAAGATTGCTTTAGTGAATAAGATGCTAGACAATGAGACGTTCAGCAGAATTCAGGTCTCTTATTCTCTATGGATAGAGGAGTACGAGGCGGAGTTTAGGGGGATATAAAGTCAACCGGACATAAAGTAAGACCTGCTTCTCTATTCCTCTCTACACAGTGTTATTAAACGGTTATAGCTTTAGTTAACGTAATAGGAGTCGATCATGTTCCTACTTACTTGTCTGACCAAGTCGAATTATTAGGTCGCGCAATTCTCCGCCCTCGACTTTAGGCATTTAGAGAATACTCAGCATCCCGCGCACTTTTTGTACTAGTAGATTAAGGACTTCTTTAGCCATCGCGTTTCAGTTATTCATTCATCTATTATAGTATAATTATAGTCGTAAAGTGCTGTGTCAGGGATAATATTAGACCTGTATTCCAGAATACTTAAGTGGCTACCATTAATCAGGCCACAAATTCGATCGTATTACTAAGCAATATATAGGCGACCATACATTCGACCGTAATATTTAGTACTCTACACAGAATAACATTAAAACATAGTCAATTTTAAGGTATTTCAATCCGTAAATACCTTAATTATAGCTCTATAGTTATCGCGAGACCTTTTAATCCTTTTTCAGACTTTTAATCTAATCCAAACTCTACATACAATTAAGAGTCAATAGTGCAGGTTGCCCTGCCAAGACTATTCGGTGTGCGACCAATAGGATGCTATATCCTACAAGGTACTACTGCTTCTTAAGTCGACTATATTATGCTACTAAGCAATTCCTTATATTAAACCACTAATTTTAACAACCTTTATCAAGATACCCGCCTACCGTACTAATAAGAATCAGTATAGCCACTACAGCGGGGGTTCGCAAATATCCGTACAGCCGATAAGCGAGCCCCTTGTCAGGCTAACCCCTTACTACTAATTATGATACAAAATCACCAGTTTACTAGCAAATGACATAAGAATTTCATGATATGATCTATAAATGAGTAGAGTATAAGTAGAAACAGAAAAATGATGTATCATTAATAAAATTAACTTAGAAACGGGTCTGCCAGCCTTTTGCCTTAATGCAAGCTTCAATTCTATCAGGCATACTTTCCAAAAGGGCATCAAATGTAGCTTCCGGTATTTCCTCCCATAACTCTTTAAGAGCGTTCTCCATCTCTTTAATATCAGATTCCTTCTTTCCATTAAGGTGTGGGTACCTTTCTACTAGCATTTTTTTAAGGACTCCCCAGATGTGTTCAATAGGGTTGAGATCGGGCGAATAGGGGGGCCAAATAATGATTCCCACGTCATGATCATCAAACCATTCAAGAACAGCTTCAGCAGTATGGATCCTAGCATTATCATGCATGAATATATAGCGCTCATTATCCAAATCCTTGAAATCTGGGGCAAGCTGTGCGTCTAGAACAGCAATATAGGAGTTAGCAGTATACCCATGTTTTAGGGACTCGAAATCCCTATCTAGGACATATAGATTAGAGCGTCCACCCCCCCAAAAGCACCCCCAGACCATAACCCTTAATTGCTTGCCACAAGGTTTTGTAGTTATCTTGTCCTTATCCCATTTTTGAGCCGGGGTTCCAAAGTACTATTCCTGTGTTTTGCCTCGTCCACGCTCAACCGAACACTCGTCACTCCACATAATATATTTCCACTGTTCCTTGGTCCAATGCCGGTGTTCTTTGCACCATTTAAGCCTCGCCTTTGCATGTTCCTCTAGTAAGAACGGCCGCTTCTTACACCTCCAGTTTGCGAGGCCACATACTTTGAGAAGTCGGCGTAGGGTAGAACGGTTCATAGACGTAGGTACTTCTGCTTTAACCTGTGCGTAGGTGGCCTTTGGGTGTAGGCGCATATAACGTATGACTTTTCGTTCCTCAATAACTGAATAAGTCTTAGGACGTCCTCTTCCGGGTTGATCTGTTGTAGGGGTGGGCCGAAACTCTTTTTCCAGGGCCCATTGTACTGTAGATTTGGCGTGGCCGAAGGTCTTGGCGATATTACCGAGTGATGAACCACATTTGCGTGCCCCAAATATCTCATCTTTCTCCTTTTCTGATAAGTGTTTTTCTCTCTTCCTTCCTAATCCTCTCTGCTTTTGGGGTCCCTTTTTGCGAGGCATGCTTGTTGTGTGGTGAGCAAAAGAAAAGAGGGTGTGGTTTGTTAAGTAGTCTAATTATGACGAAATTTATCTAGCGTACGGATATTTGCGAACCCCCGCTGTATCCAACTTTAATAAGAGCTAGGCAACGATATTAACATCCTATTCTACAGTTATCCTCCTAAGTAAATATTAATAAATATAATCACTTCCGTAATTAGTCACCATTTAAGTTGACTAATCAAATAGAGCTATCCTAGACTTTAGGCACTCAATTAGTAGATACAGTAAAGGGCTCATTCTCTTAAGAACCCTTATCTATTACTAGCTTTAAGGTTATAGACGAGATAACAGAGAACATAAAGAGTAATCCCTATATAAATACTTACAGCTCGCAATAAAGAAACGCGCAGCCAAAAAAGCTTGAATTACTTTATATAGATAACTA
This sequence comes from Hymenoscyphus fructigenus, assembly GCA_001414455.1. NCBI lineage: Eukaryota > Fungi > Ascomycota > Leotiomycetes > Helotiales > Helotiaceae > Hymenoscyphus > Hymenoscyphus fructigenus. Next base: position 88,112 of record LKUV01000164.1, read on the forward strand.
GGACAAAGAGGAAACATATAATAAATATCCTCCTAGCTATATCTACTACTCAATCGAGTAGAAAGTTACACTTAATAACAAGCTAATTTCTAAGGATACTAAGTAGAATATTGTCCTAGTACCTACGTTCTACTAGCCTCTATTTCTACGGCCTAAACTAGAGAAACTCTTATATAAGAAATTGCTATCAAATAAGTATATTAGACCTAATAATACAAATGTAGTCGTTTCTATAATAGAGCGATTAGAGCGAGATCTTATTAAGCGATTTAATAAGATAGAGATTAACTGGTTAATTATAGAAAAGCAACTTATAGTATAGAGAGAGTTCTTCCGTGCTAGTAAGAAGCTTAGAGTCGATCTTTCTTTTAATTATATAGTAATAAGTCACCTGTTATTCGCATTATTAAGGAAAGGAGACAAACGAGGCTATTCTTCTACTACTCAGCAAATGTCCGCTAAGAGAGCAACTTAGATTAATATTAAGGAAGAAACCTCGAGACAACCGTCGATCTAGCGAGATGTTTATAGTCTTATACGCTGTCCCGGTCCGCCTTATTATCTAGGGCCGCACTGTTAGCGTGACCTAGTTGGAAAGAAGTACTACAAGCTTAAAACTTATTACCTTAAGGGTCTTATTCGGTACGTAGAGCAGGGTAGTCATTTATAATCTTATAGTAATGTTCCCGAGGACATCTGTAAGCAATTATACGCAGAAGAGCAACAGTAGCTTGAGAGACATTAAAGAGCTACTAACTTACTACTATCTAACGTGCCTCTTATTAATATTACTAACGTGCTATCTAGTCTACTTTCTCGCTCGTTTACGTCGGACGCATCTATATTAAACCCACCCACGGTACCTTCTTATATAGTTACAGCCCCCCTTAAGCCTCTTATAGTCTTAGGACTCCGCGATATTGCTATAAAGGAATACACTAACTAGTAGCAATCTGTGATATGTGGAGGTCACGAGGTCATGAAGTCATGTGACTTTTCATCTGATCTAAGGAAGTCTTCATCTGCTATTATAAATCAATCAGGAATTAAGCAGTTCTAGTAGATGGAGTTTACAGAGTTAATAGAGTTGACGTAATATTAGAGCTTAGGAGCTTCTATAAAGCGAGACTTCTCCTGCACCTCTAAGGAGAGGCAGAGATTAGTTCTGTACTGAATTGAAAAGATTTAAATTAACTTATTGCCTACTATCTACCTCACACAATCGCAAGTCAGCGACTCTATTTAAAAGGCTGAATATTAGAAAGCCTATAAGATAGCAATAAAGGAAGGTCTAGACCTTAAGCAGATTTATAAAGACCGAAATCCTAGCTTTTTTACAGACCCGGACCAAGATAAGAGTGTAATTCTAGGAGTCGCTCGTCGTTTTGTGAATAATATTAAATACTAGGTCAAACAGTACAAATTTACAGTTTTAAGATAATACAATATAAGATACTTGAAAGTAACATCGTAGTTACTCTAGTTATACTCTTATAAGATATACTTTAATACATCGTAATAATTTTAAATATTTATATTTTATAATTCCTTAACTATAATTCCGGCATATCTAAAGTAACCTTATACGCTAGCACTTTTCCCTCTAACTATATCGATACACTATTCGAGGAACTCTATGAAATCTTACTCCGAGCAGTCCTTAAAATTATATTAGGATTTCTTTATAAAAGCCTTTAGTTCGGCAAAGAACTCTTCTATTAGATTTAGGTCTAGGGAATATAGTAGTAGATATACTAGCTTTACACTTGCTTCGTAGCATATCTACTCAATCCGTTTAGTACAGTAGAAGGAAGCATTGTCTATAATAAGCATAGACTTAGGTTCCGGCCACCTTTCACAGTAAGGAAGAAGCTATTCAATGAAATCCTCAAATATATCGCTATCCGTAGACCCCTAAAATACGCGAGCTAAGAGGATCCTATCTTGCGAGTAGGCAGGTAGGATCTAGTATTATTAGCCACGGTGGAACTTAAAGACTTGTATAAGCGCGACACTAAGAGGCGACCATCCAGTCCGATGAAAGCTAATTAGTTTATTACATCTAGATTCGTTAATATACACGAGTTAATACAAACGAAAGGCTGACAAGTTCTGTAAGTATAAATCTCGAAGATCTAAACTCCGCTCTCTTGCCACTTAACGAGCGGCCTTCTTCGACCAGTTTCTCAATTTCAATGCCCTACTTATGCTAGATATTAATGAGAGCACATCAAATTCATTCTATAAGAAGATTACCATCTCCTCTAGATATAGTGCAGGTTTTTCAAGAAGGTAATCATATAAAGCATTAATCATAGGAGGTGTAATTGACCGCGGCCTCTCACCACGATTTAAGGGAGCCTTTGTTACTCTATAATGACGAAGGTTCGAGCGTATTGCTTTGACCGAACGCTTACTACACTCGATAACATCTGCGATTTGGTTAGTCGTTAACTCTTTGTCTAGTATCATGTCGCGAATTAGGTCATGTTAGGAACCAGCGAGGTTTAGTGCTATTTTTGCTGTACGATTTAAGTAGAAGTTGTCAATTGAAAGAGAAAGACAATAACTAAGAACTAAGCGTCGGGCCCGGTTCGGCTAGATACCGTACCTAGTGTAGGAGGTCAAGTAATTAAGCAACTAGCGTGACAACTCCTATATATTTACGTAGCAATAAATTAGTCAAGTAAATTAAATTATCTTACTTCTACTCTCTAAGATAAAAAGGTACGATAACTATGTTTATAAAATACTATACGTTCACTTAGGTTTGCTTGCTTCCCTAGAAGCTAATATATAATCACTTATACATTCGGATGCCTTAGTAATATGGTCAACCAATCGTAGAAGCACAGACAGTAAACTCCATCTGGCTACAGGAGCTGCAACGGGCCGCAGCTCAAGCGTGGGTCTTGGCGGTAGATCAGCGGACCTAGCAGCTAGCATACCTGTACGGGACGAAAGCGGGGCGACACTTGGCACCTTTCAGCCGCATATCTAAATACATTCAACTTGAGTGCACCTGATATCGCTAGTGACTGATACCACGATAATCCTGCTACTGAGCTCCTCTTGTTGCTTAAATACCTCCGATTGATAGGCAGTTACCACACTATGCAACAAGCAACGTCTACTTAGCATGGCGACGAGCCAAATCCCCTCGACAGCACAGGGCTGTGCCTCCTCTCTCTCGATAGTGGGGGTGTGCGCGGACTCTCGACGCTCTACATCTTGAAGAGCATTATGGATCGGCTGAATCACGAACGAGAGTCTGCTAGTCTTCCGCCAGTAAAGCCATGCGAAGTGTTCGACCTAATTGGAGGCACGAGCACGGGAGGGTAGGTAATCCAGCTCCACGATGAGCTTTAAATTTGCTAATACGACTTTATTAGACTCATCGCAATCATGCTCGGCAAGCTCGAAATGGATGTAGACGAGTGTATCGCGGCGTACAGCGATCTTGCAGAGACTGTGTTCTGCCAAAAGAAGAGCCGCTTGCCGTTCAATTTCAAGGGCAAGGTGAAGGCACGCTTCGATTCTCGAAAGCTTGGAAACGCTGTCCGAGAGACGATCAAAAAGACAGGGCGTTCTGAAACAGATTCGTTTAATGCCCGAGTCGATCGAGGTTGTAGAACGTAAGGTTCAAGATAACATAAGCACATGTGGTGCTAACAGATATTAGCTTTGTATGTACTATCGACCAAGACACTAAAAGTATCGTCCGCCTACGAAGCTATACCCTACCTGAAGAGTCCGATATTCCAGTTACAATATGCCAAGCTGCGCTTGCGACGTCTGCTGCTACTACGTTCTTCGAGCCTGTCCGTATCGGAAATCGAACTTTCGCCGACGGTGGGCTGGGTGCAAACAATCCGGTCGACGAGGTTGAGGGTGAAGCGGCAAACATCTGGTGCTCGGAGTCGGCAGATTTGAAGCCTCTTGTAAAGTGCTTTGTTTCGATTGGCACGGGAAACCCGGGAGTCCAAGCCTTTGAGGAGAGCGTGTTTAAGTTTCTCGGCCAGACCGTGGCGGCCATTGCGACTGAGACAGAAGAGACGGAGAAGAGGTTTATAGCAAAGTGGAGGAAGCACTACGATGACAATAGATACTTTCGTTTTAACGTCGACCAGGGTCTGCAGACTATTGGACTTGACGAATACAAGAAGAAGGGTGCGATGGAAGCAGCAACAGACCGGTATCTTGTCAACCAAGCCCAGAAAAACCGTGTGCGAAGTTGTATCCAAAACTTGAGCCAGAAGCAGAGTGTGTATAAACTAGATTTTTCATAGTTGTCCAAAATGGACTGGGCTAATCGCTATAGATAAAACTGAAACGTCGTTTGCTGGCTTTTTAGATGTGAGTAATTTTGTCGTAATGATTGCCTTCTGCTTATCTTACCTAGGAGTTCCGGATGCTTAGTATCCGGCAACAAACAGGTATGGTTTCCCTGCTTTGATTCAACAAGCGCTAATTGCGCTGCAGTCGTGCACAAAACCTATTGGATTGTGCCTTTCGAAAAGAATCGTTGCTTTACCGGCCGTAAGTCTGAGCTGACTCGACTAGAGGACATGCTCTTTCCCGAGGATCAAACAACAAAGATTGCTATCTCAGGCCTTGGGGGGGGTGGGAAAGACGAGCCTGGCAATTGAGCTCGTCTACCGCACTAGGAAAAAGCACCCGGACTGTTCTATCTTCTGGGTGGCTGCCAACGATATTGAAAGCCTCCAACAAGCATACATAGACATCTGCCAACAGCTGAGGATCCCTGGATGGGACAACAAGAAAGTAAATATTCAGCAGCTCTTGCAGCGCTACCTGAGCTCGGAAAGGGCAGGCCAGTGGCTCTTGATTTTTGATAATGCCGACGATATTAACATGTGGATTGATGACCCTGGATCCGAGCAGGAATCCAGCCATCTAATGGACTATCTCCCAAAGAGCGAACATGGGTGCATTGTATTTACGACCCGAGACAACAAGACCGCCTACGACCTTGTGAGACAAGAACGATACATAGTCGAAGTACTAGAGTTAAATGAGGCTTTGTCAATAGATTTACTGCAGAAATATGTGCCTAAACATGACCTTAGCCGACACGAGGAAGATGCAAAGGCGTTGCTCAAACAGCTTACCTACCTTCCTCTAGCGATTGTTCAAGCAGCTTCATACATCAACAAGAACCGCATAGCCCTTGCTGAGTATCTATCGCTCCTTGGAGCCCAAGAAGAAGAGGTCGTTGAACTGTTGAGCGAAGATTTTGAGGATGATAGGAGATATCGCAATGTGAAGAATCCGGTAGCCACGACCTGGCTCATCTCCTTCGAGCAGATCCGGCGCCATGACCCTCTGGCAGCCAAATATTTGTCATTTATGGCCTGTGTTGATTCTAGAGACGTGCCACAGTCGCTCCTTCCTCCCGGTCCGTCACGGAAAAAGGAGGTAGATGCTATCGGTACCCTCGATGCCTATTCATTTATTCAGAGACGGGTGGCAGACCTGGCTCTTGATATGCATCGTTTGGTGCATCTAGCAATGCGGAACTGGCTCCGGGAAAATGAGTTACTAGCTCAGTGGACCAAAAGGGCAGTAATGCGATTAGCGGAAGTATTTCCGAGCGATGACCACCAGAACAGAAGCGTATGGAGGAGATATTTCGCACATGCGCAGTACGCTCTAAGCTCGGGTGTTATCGACAAGTATAGAGAACATAGAGTGGACTTAGCATGGAAACTTGGACTGTGTCTATATAGCGATGGCCGCTGGAAGGAGGCCGAGGACTTGTTTGTGCTGGTGATAGAGATGAGGAAGAAAGTGCTAGGCCAGGAGCATCCTTCTACGCTGACTAGCATGAACAACCTGGCTGAGACATACAGCAATCAGGGTCGCTGGAAGGAGGCGGAGGACTTGTTTGTGCTGGTGATAGAGATGAGGAAGAAGGTGCTAGGCCAGGAGCATCCACACACGCTGACTAGCATGGCCAACCTGGCTGTTATATGGAAGCAGCTTGGCCGAGTCGAACAAGCTGTCGAGCTATTGCAGGAATGTGTGATATTACTTAATCAAGTATTAGGTGTTGATCATCCTCAGACTATCTCTTCTTCTACTACATTATCTAATTGGCGCTTGGAATCTTAGAGGTTAGTAGTTGAGGGTAATTGAATAGGGACTAAAGTAGCGTAGATATTATTTTATAGCTACTAATTATTTGTACTATATATGTTTCTAGCCGTTCTTTATACCTATAAGCACTTCGAAATATGATCTGCACGTACACTTCTAGGGAGCGTGTATACTGTAATTAGGATTCGACTAACCAGAATGCTTAAACGTTTCCGGGCTAGACTACATGCAGCTAGACTATATCTGTGGGCTCCGGCTCTAAGCGAGGTTAACTTTCTGGCTGCTCTAACAGAGGGGAAGCCGGTTTTGCAAGCGACTGTATCTTGGGACATTTAATTAATAGATTATTTCATCTCTCCAATTGTTAGATTCTACTAATTCAATGTCCTCGTGTACTATATGGGGAATCTGATCCGCCTAATTAGCTCTTGACTTGAATAATACGAGAACATTATTACAACATTTTCAGGCAGTGTAGCCTTACTTTCAATCGTGATCTCTTAGACTTGTTATATTCCGGAAAGAATCGTAAAGAAGAACCGTCGTGGGCCCGATAAATTTGATTGGTGTGTATTAAACTAGTCCACATCCGGAAAGGTCGGTTCTGACTGCCCTGCAACTGTAATGGGGTTGTGAACTGGACAGCAACATCAAACCTAGGACGATTTGGATAGTAATCTCATCATGGAGGAAGTGAATCCTCTAATCGTTCTTTAGATCATTGAGCATGCTAAGTATGTAAAGCCAAGCTGCTGTGCCCATGGGGCACCGCAGTCTGAGCAGTCGGCGACAGAACACATGTTTCGACACGCTCTCATCGGTCTCATCATTCTACTGGTTTGTACACAGATGACTTTGCACAAACCGATTGCCCTAACATGACTTAGGAAGATGAAATCGATTGTGATAAATTGCTAATTATAGCTCTGATCCACGACATAACTGATTTCAGGCCGTGGGATGGCGTGTAGCAGAGTGAGTTCCCCACACTCTGCTCTAGGAGGCAAGTGCTCATACGTGCGTAGAAAAACATCTTAATTTAGATTATTTGGCCTGTGACCTACCTCCGGGAACTGTGAAGGACCTTGAGGGCTACTGGTCAGAATACTGGGACAGTAAGACTCCAGAAGCACGACTGGCTCAAGAAATATGTGCATTTGAACACTTGATTGCATTAGACGAAGACAGGATTACCACCGGGGACTTTTACTAATCGGAAATATCTTCCCTAGAACTGCAGAGATGGTTGGGATTCTTGGATTCTTCCAAGAGAGAAATGAAAGACCTACAGAATAAGGCCGCTTTTGGGTCATCTTACTAGAGAGATCCCGAGGGAAACATAGGCCTCTTGGACAAGGTTATCAATACTAAGTTAGCGACATCTCCTCTTCCATATATTCAAATGCTTAGGGATATGTCAACTATTAAACGCAAGGGCTGGATCAAGCGCGGCATGGACGCGGCGCATGTAGAAAGTAATGCTAGTCACTCATGGGGAGTTGCTGTGATCTGCCTGTTGTTTTCTCCAAAGGTATGCGCTGTTCTCTATTTATTTGATATCTCTAATCCGCATAGGACCAGACTGTCATATGTACTATATTAGGCTTGATCCATGATCTCGGGGAGATTGTGATAGGAGATGTTATCTCTTCAGAAGGTATAGAAAAAGGTAAAACTCTACTTGTGAAGATATGCTCGTTGCTGATATCATTGTTAGCGGACAAACGTTGTCATGAGCAGTTCAGACAGAAATACCTTGTACACGTATCTTGAACAGATATGATGTAGCTGTACTTTACAGAATTTGAGGCTCGCGACTCTGATGTAGCTTGAATAACCCATGAAGCAGATAGCCTCGAATGTCAAATCCAAGCAGTTGTATATATCTTGAGATATCTACAATTTGAGAAACTTCTTGAATTTTTGAAGTCCCCACCGAAAGCAGCATACTTCCAGGATTTAACTAATCTACTCTTAAAGGAAGAAAACTCTTTGCGGGAGAGACAGTTGTAAATGACGATTATATTTGTAATTGGTACTGTCATCAAAGCTCAATCCCTCTTCTTTGCTAAATTTACTAGGCGGTCCCGGCGTAGGGAAAGATACCCAGTGTGTCAAGCTTGCAAAGGCGATCGACTTCTGTCACATTCCTACCGGTGAATTGCTTCGCAAAGAGATTCAACGACATAGTTCTCGGTACTCTAATTTTATTCAAAAAAGCATAGACATAGGGTTCACGGTTCCCGCGGAACTGATGATCAGTCTTCTGATTGCGGTAGCAGAGGGTCCCAAGTGGCTTGTGAATGGATTTCCGAGAAGTTTCGATCAGCTTGTAACATTTAAGCAACAGGTAATCTTCGCTATCTTTTATGATGACTTTCTGCTAACTTTCTTAAGGTCTCTTGACGCTATTCAACTCTCTCCCTGGATTGCCCGGACAACATGCTAGAGCATGTGTTCGAGGGAATACTTAGGGCTTGCCTTAAAAAAAGGGCGACATCATCATCGAGATCAGATGACTAAACAGAAGTCATTAAAAAGAGGTTGCGGTTATACAGTAACGAGAAATCTCTACGAATATACCTTCAAGGAAAAGGGCTATTCAATTTCGAGAAGGTTGGTCCAAAGTGATGCTTTGATGTTACATCAGCTAACTCTCTGCAGATCAACAGCACTGGATCCGAGGAAGAAGTGTACACCCTTGTGAAAGAGGGGATTGAGCGTCTGCAGAGAGTGATGTAACAACTGGGGCGTTGTAGTCGCAGGAAGCACGTTTGGACTGATCCAAAATCAGGACAAGTTTCTAATCCACTCATTATGGCGAATATTAGGCTCTATCTAGAATATGTCCTTGGTACAAGCAAGTCTCGAGGTACTAGTCTGCCAATAGAGGATGAGCTAGTCAATCACCGCAAATATATAATTTCCATTTCGTGAGGAACAGCTTTAAAAGATGGTGTAGTTCCGGAGTTCCAGTGAAGCTGCGGTTACTATTAGAAGAAAGCTTGAGACAGGAGCAGCTGCCTTGATATTCAACCCCACACACGTGACATGAGCGCATGGACATGACGTGGCACAACTGAGGTAACTTAGGGACGGTATCGGCCTCTGTAATCATTCTGAGCTAAGATCGACCAACCGTTTATCCTTTGAGGTAACTTACAGAGGTTTTGACCGAGACTCGTCTACTGCCTAGCAGAGTCGTAGTGGTTTAGTGTAATGTATGATCACCCGATGTAAGGTCATTGGCGATGCTATATATAGCATGCGAGGTGGAAAACCTCATTCACTGTCCTCCATCCTCACAACTCCCCTCTTTCATCTTCGACAGCGTCCTTTCTAGTGCCCTCGTCAGAATCAAAACCAAATCTAAGACTAACATCCAAAGGAGATTCCTCTCTACATTCCCTCACCACTCTATTAACCATCTGATAAAAAATCCAGGTAGCATTGACCTTGTATTTGTTAATCTGAATAAAAACACTTGTCCTCCCAGCCCCCCTTTCCAATCTAATATCTCCCCTCTCTCCCTCAACTGCCTCTGTAGTTCTTGTTAATAAACGAACTACCTTCTCCTATTCTTCTCCCTCAATATCCTTCGAGATTTTGAGGTATAAACTAGCGTAGAAATTGTTGTCTAGGAATATGGTTTTAGAAAGTGTGAATGTCGGCCTTGAGGGGGGAAATCCTAGCTTAGTTTGGTGGATTCTGGTTGGATAGTCGGAGAGGAGATTGAAGGCTAGTTCCTCGAGGAGCGAGGTGTATTCGAGAGAGACAGGTACACAAGTTTTTTGTGATGTTGTGAAATCTAGGGAGAGGGTTTAGGGATAGGATATCTTGTGGTAAATTAGGAGCATGTGGATTGTGCCATAGGGCTGGGGTTGTGGGTCTGGATCTGGGATAAGGTTTAGGCTAAGAGGTTGTTGTATTGAGGGGAAGAATATTAATGTAGCGTTAGAGGGAGTTTGGTAGAGGTCTTGGATTGTGGAAATGTCTGGGATGAGAATTGGAGATCTGTGTTTAGATGGGTAGGCTTGCTATTTTACTGTGAGGAAGTTGAGGAGGGGTAATGAGAGGATTGGGGACTCTATAGAACTCACTGTGCTATACAGCGAAGACACTGTGATTGATGTTGTAGCCAACGGAGAAATGAGTGATGTTGAGTCAGCACCAGGGATTTCTGCTCAAAGGTTATCGTAGACACTATCTGTGCAGAGAAGCTTGAGCTTGCTCGTTGGCAGTGCTGGAGGTGTAAAATTTCTGCTGTTAACGGACCTATTACTATTAATTCTAAATTCCTAGCATCAAAAGGAAGGTATACCAGTTGACATTGACATTATGGTATCCAGGGTCTAGAGAATCAGGGCCTTTGCTGTAGACTTTCGTCGTGAGCAAAGATAGAAAAAAGAGTCTCTAGTGCATTGAATTGCTTGCAAAGTTTGAATTGAATACGTAGAGAAAAGTAGGCGAGGTACCTTTATATAACGGAGGATTTGCTAATTAAAGAACAATCCTATTCTGCATAGTGCCTATTACACTATTTGTCAAAATAGATGTTCTACCATTCCGATGACGACACACCTCCTCCTGTCACTTGAGAATAGTGTGGAGAGCAAGTATGTCTATACTGACATTTTATTATCCGATGAACAGGGGAGCTTATTATGACTGGCGCTTTAAATTATTTAAGCATTTGCTATTTAGGAGGAAAAGGTTCAATAGGTATACGCTTATTTAAGCGTTTGCTATTTAGGAGGAAAAGGTTCAATAGGCATACGCTTATTTAATTTAGACTATTTAGAAATATGCCTGATAAGAAGTTTTACTGATTCAGGCTTGTACTACTTTCTTTTAACCTATCTTTGTTAATTCCCGAGGCTTATTAGGCATAGCTACCTTATAGTCACATCACGTGTTTGTTTAACATGTTAGCTTATAGATTCTCGAGAAGTTGAGTAGTTTTGGTGGAGGAGAGAAAGCTTATGTTAGCATCAACATTTTTTCCTTCTACATTTTGGTAGGAACAGTCTATGTCTTGGATCAAGTGCCACCTATTCTAAAAACGACTTTTTTGCATATATTATACAATTGCTCCCTAAAGAGTAGCACACAAATCCTCGCTCCTGATTTGTCAAAAGGCTACAAATTGTGTGTCACAAATTTTCGCTTAGCAGTGCATATGTCATGACATAGAGGTTTTAGTATGTACAATGATTATGTATTGTATTTTAAGTGCTACATCTATTTAGATTCGAGCTCTCCTCTTATCCTCAGCTTAGAATCCTCGAATAGGTAGTTTCATAGTGTCATCACTTACACCTTGGCGTAGTTTTCAGCATCAAGGCTTGTAAGACGTGAACGAGAATACTGTAGATTATGTACGCTAACCTGTTGATTCCTTATCAAAGTCTCGTGGAAACAGGCTCTTTGGAAGTAGCCATGTGTCTTTCTATGAAATGATATTAGTAGAAATTTCGAACTTGTGCTGCACTACTTATAATTTCTTCTATAGAAGGGGGCCAGGTATCTCTACTTATAGAACTATAAGTATAATATTGTCTATACTGTAGCACTATCATGGCTATCTCAATACCCTCTTCCTTGCCGAGGAGAAAAGCTTTGTAGAATAAAGTCTTCTTCTTTCTTCTTATTCTTTTACTTTATCGTTTTCCAAGAGTTGCTGCCTTGTCAGCTATTGTAATAGTTATATCTTATAGACACAGGAATTTTCGATATATACTCTACATTCATCGGGCTTTTTAGGGCCATTATATTTGTATGCTTAAGGTAATAAACATTTTTCTTAAATTGGATTTCTTATGATTTCCTATTTAAGATGTCCTATGTAGGACTTTTAATTCACAGCCCTTTTAAGCTTATTTTATTTTCAAGTACGTTAGTTTAATTATATGATTGATTAAGGAATATAGGTTGTAACTGATATAGTAATTTTTGAAAACGATTTCTCTAAGAATTCTCTTTAATACTATAAGCCCTGTACATAGAACCTTCTTGTCTGTCCGAAAAGATAGCATTGATCGATACTATTAAATACGAAGAATTCTTTTTCAAACAGAAACATATATACAAACAAATCCAGGTCTTACCTTTATATAAGACAACGCTTCTTTACATTAGTTATAGCTTACTTTAATAATTGTCAAATTCATGGGATTAAGTAGCAACGATACTTAGTAGGTTCAAGCCTTATTGAGCATATATGTAACTAGATGAATTAGATACAGGGGAACTATTAGGAGGTAGGATATAGTCTCGAATTTACCCTCGACCAACCAAGGCAAATTATCATTAACACATGAGATGCTTGTGATAAGGCTACATCTTCGAAAACCTAGCACAAAAGAAAGGGGATCCAAAACAAAACAACTATTTAATGTCCTTCCCTCGATTTTCTAGCCTTCCTCCTAAGATCCAGAACATGATCTAGATTAAAGCTGCATTGTTTTATAATGTAGTAGATCTTGAATGCCTCCTAACTAACTCAGACAACCCCCTAACCATCGATTGTATTCAGGAACTGTGTCCATGTTACTACAACTGAAAGAATCTATATCTAAGATGTCATCATAGGGCTGCTTTCTGTGATCCTAGGTATGATTACGATGCCTCTCAGGCCTGTACAATACATTATCATACATGCGATCACACCTAATGTTATAACGAATTTCACAAATACATAACCTAGGCTGCAACTATCAGAAGTGTCTGTTATACCTCACAAAGGGTGATAGGCCCACCTTCCAAAATCACTCACAACAAATCTTTATCTGACTTTCCAAAATATATACTTTTCAACACTTGCTACAATGTTATATTTCTCAGAGATATTACGAACTATAGTAAATAGGAAGTTCTTCAACAACACTAACTGTAAGGACTGATCATTGCCTTAGACTGGGAAGGTCATTTGAGGCATGATATTGAGATAGATTTCTCTGATCAAGCTAACAGTCTCATGAAAAGAATAGCCCCTCGGGAACTTTTTGTTGTTCGGGAAGACTATACTTTCCCGCTCTACATCAAAGGCCAGGTTGAGCAGTTATTTACAAAAGCAAAGGCAGGCGATCTTATCAATCCTAAAAACAACTCTCCAAACAATCACTGGGACTGTTCAATTATTAGGGTGTACATTAAATCTCCACCTACGTAGCAGGGTATAGGACTAGAGTTATTAGCAGATGCTAGTTCAGATTAATTTAAGTTTACTTGAATTATCTCGCTTTTCCGCTCTTTTTTATTTCATTCTTTGTTGTATGGAAATCAAATTAATATTAAAAACCTTAACTCCTCAATTTACATAAGAGGTAGCCCGTTATCATTCTGAGCTGTGTTGCATATAAGCTTTCAAACTTGTATTTGTTCAACAATGTGCTCGACGCACAGCTAGATAAAATTCTACACCCGCCAGGATAAACCGTGCAATGTTATCAAATTGCTGTATTAAGTTAATAGAAATAGTTCGACAAGCCCGATAAGTTACGAAATTTAAATATAATTTTTATTGGAAAACCCGCGATCCTTGTATTCTCATTGGCCGTTCTCGCTACACCGGGTTTCTCGCCACGCAGGACGAACGTTAGTCAATTCACTATTGCCTCAATGCCAGGTATATTAACTTAATATCAGCAAATGATAAAGCGATTCTTTAGTCGGAAACCAGGGTAGGTTACATTCACAAATTTTAAGACGCTTGAACTCGAAGTACCTACATTTTGTCTCGTTACAGAGTGCGTCTCGGCACGCAGGGATGGACGTTACACCAAAGTATCCTTTGGAGATAAAGTTTTAACCAATTACAAAAAGAAGACTAAGTTACGGTGCCCAGCAGAATATCACTACGAACTAAATCCTAGGAAATGGCAAAATAATAGTAGGAGATCAACGATAGCTTTATATTTATTTAACTAAGAAACCTTTCACAACGTAAAATTGAATTAATTCAATTACGTTCCAGCACCTGCGAGATTCCTGTGAACTACTTGCTAGTTATTACTCTCAAGTCCTAAAGACACCTACATTCTCCCTACTCACAACAAGAGTAAAAAGCTAGTTTTATGTAAATGAACTAATTCCTAGACAAAATCTATAGCCAAAAAGAGATGATTTACTCAACAACTAATCCTTTACAAAATGAATACTCTGTGGGAAATCTTCACTTATTCTTTGACAGTATCAGTATACAAAGTACAGCCGCGTCTACTCTCTCTCTACTCAGCTTTCTCTTTCAACCTCTTGTGTTCCTTCTTGACCTCAGTCAACTTCCAAATATCATAGACTAATAATAAAGCTATTGTAATAGCAGTACAGCTTCCTGTGACAGTTAAGGTAACAATAGTAGTAACAGACTAAAATCTACTTCAAGCAGTATAGACATTAACAATTGTAGTAACAAACCTAGTAGCTGAATGAAGAATACCAGGTCTTCTATTAAATTAGCATAGATTAAGTAGTAGAGTCTTTCAACTTACAGGATAATCTGGTTCACTAACCAGATATAATTTCACTGCTATACCCAGCTAAGCTAGCACATGCCAGATGCTCCTAAGATATAGCAGAATCTACTAATCTATAATAATAGTATGTTCTGTGCGGCTTTTACAACCACTTTCCCAGCTTTCCCAGCGCTGTCTGAGAGTACACAAGAATTACAAATTGAAGTAAAAGCCCCAGGTAGTACTATATATCCTGCAAGAAGAAGCTATGTAAATAAACTTACAAAAAGGTTGTAAATAGTTGATATCTTATCTAGATCTAAGAGTATATTAATGTAAGGAGTTGATAATAGTAGACTAGGACTGATTTGAGTTTAACTTCTAGCCTACAGCAGTAGCAGACGTTAAAGACGAAAAGAGTAAGGAGAATCTACACAAGTCTAGAATACTATTGTAATAGCTAATGATTTGAAAATACATAACTACTAGAGGATGATAGTAGCTCTTTATACTGTAATTCTATTGCTTAAAATTAAACCTCTCAAAGGAAGTGAGAATTATATATTTTAACATCAGCTATTTTAGGCTGCCTATTACTGTACTTCTACTTCCTGAAGTACTAATTTTAGTGTAAACTTTTTTTTAAGTTTCTTATTTTAGAGGTCTCCTTTTATAGGTTCGCCTATACTGGAATTCACTAATGCTTCTATTTAAGCTTTGCTTACTCTGTAGTAGAAGGATCAATTAAGCGAAGTCCAAGGGGAAGGAAGCTAAGAGCAATCAATTTACTAAGTATAATTGTTGTTGTTTTGATTTCACAAATTAGTATATTACTTAAATAAGCATGTACTTGAATTGATTTTGTGGATACAGTGCTTATTAAGCTTTCGCTTGAAATAAGCTCATGTAATCTTCAAAAGTCTCTTGCCCATCTTGGCCTTGCCTTTTACAGGCTAACCAAGACATATGTAGGAAGTACTCTTAGCAAAGTTTGATTGTCTAAAAGCTATTTTGTCAAAAGCTTAAATAGAGGAGTTAAAGGTTAATTTAGGCAGGCGCTTAATGTAGCAGAACATATTTTGAGCATTTCTATCTTAGACATGTGTATTCTATTCTAGTTGTGCCTATTCAAGATATTTATTACACAATAACCTAAAAGAGGCAATAGAAGTGACGTGAAACCAGTGTAAGACCTGAGAGGTTCTAGAGAAGCGCTCTGCCTTATAGACTAATAGTCTAACTTTGCAATAGATTGTAGTGTAATAATTATATAACTCTCTATGTGCTGAGCCAAGCAACGTTTTAGGACACCTATCCTGGGTTTAGATAAGTTCTAGGGTAGTAAGAGTGCTAGGCAAACAGCCCTAGACCTGATTCTGTCCTAGCTTATTTGTCCTAGGATAAATAAGTATCTAAGATAGACTATCTAGGTTAGACAGCTACTTAGGACGTTCTCTGTTAGAGAACACTTGTTCTATATACACTGTCCTATAATTCATGTCCTACAGCAGATTCTCTCCTATAAATAATAGAGTCCTAAGATTGTCTAGGGGCTAGGTTAAAAGTCTTAGATAACAAATCAAGGTAGAACCTCTTGGTTAGGACTAATTTAGATCTAGGGCAGGTTACCTAACACTCCTGGGACTATAGGATTCCTAGAGTCACAGGAAGATTGTCCTAGAGTAAGTTTTACCTTAGGAGAGCAGTTCTAACTGTTAAGTCATCCTGGGATCAGGAGTATAAAGGTTGCCTGAAACAAATTCACAGGATAACCTTTTCTAGGTTTATAAACCCTTATTAACTATTAGGAGTAAGTACTAGAATAAGTCTTTCACAGGCATTATCTGATAGCAATAGAGGAAAATTAATATATTTCTAAAACTATATTCTATCTAAACTATGCTAAAGAAAATTAAGTTTACTAATTAGCTAGAAGTATATAGCATCAAGGAGCTAACAGCTAGGAGCGTATAACATCAAGGAGCTATTAGCTAGGAGTATATAACATTGAGGAGCTATTAGCTAGAAGTAGTGCTTAACTAGGAGAAAGAAACAAGGAGTGTGTTAAGTTAAGGAGCTGCTAGCTCCTTGGTGCTATCTCCTATATGCTACTAGCTCCTTTAAGTATAGGTTAGAGAGCTATTTTCTTCTTGAAACTAGGATCTTCAAAGTTATGTGTAAGTGTTAGCTACTAAAGTAGGTATATATTTCTTCTTATACTTTATATCTTCTAAACACAAACTTCTTTCTAAAGAAAGCTTCTAATATATTACTGCTTTTAGTATCCTAAATTCCTACTATTGGCTCTGGCTCTCTTTCTACTATAAATAATAGATCTAATCTCAAAGACAGAATTTGTGACTTTCCTAGAGGTAGGTTGATGCTACTAACTTTTGGCGAGGTTATTAACTTTTAGTAGTGTTGACTACAAGGGTCTAAGCTCTTATTTAAGCAATCGAGTCATTAATCTGTGAACTATAAAGCTTGGTATAGTTATCTCATTACACAAAAATTAGACTAACTATTAAGTAAGATATAGCTTTCTTTTTTGCTTAAGTAAAATGTTTATTATTACTCTATAGTTAACTATACTAATGTATTCTTTTAATTTACTTCTACAAAGCTTAATAATTACTATAAAGCTTAATAATCAAGTTCGTAGAAGCTTACTCTATCTGTAAGGTAGTCTTATACAATACTTTATAACTTGTCTTAGATTTCATTAGTACTAGAGACTTCTGTTTATTAGCATAGCTAAGCTATAGAATAAGCTACTCACCTGTGACAAGTAGCCTACTCTCTCTTCTAGTCTATGCCCTAGATTCAAGTTCTCTCTCTACTAGTGTCTTTATATCCTAGTTAATATTGTCTACTAGCTTCTTCTTAATATACTCTCCTGTAACTTCTGTCTAAAGGATCTTCTGTAATAGAGCTTTGCCTAGTTCAACCTTTGTACGTTTTCTAAAGGATCTCTTGTTAATATTGCCTGATTTATAGTAGATTGAGATAGCTAGAATCTATTCTCTGCTATTAGCAACGTCAAGAAGCTTACAGGTAATGTAGTATATACCTAACTATTATCTAAGGTATCCTTATTCAATGTACTGTTAAGGAGCAGCTGTGTAGCTATAATAACATCTAGCTTAGTTAGATCTCAGTTCTAATTAGAGTAAAGAGAGGGCCTGACTAACTAATATTCTGAACCTACTAGACTAGATAGATGTAACAAGTGCGAACCTCACAAGTATTGTAGCTATGAATTAGCTGCTTTAGATATAGCAAATATACTGTAATTCTAAAGCCGCTAGCAACTATAAGAATATTCTCATAGTCGTCTATAGGAATACTCTTCCCGTGAGGTCTACTAAACAGTACTCTAGGGCTTATAGCGTGCCTACCCTTGTAATAATATAAGAGTTTTCAAGTCAGGCCTTGTTAAGGCTTAATAAAGAGATCTAGATAGCCTTGCAGCTTTTTAGCCTACAAGATTACTACAAATAGATGAGTCTACAAGAAGAACTAGAAGCTGACAGAAGGCACCTACATCCTGTTAATAGGTACAGTAATATCTGTACAAGAAAGCCTATTATTATTTCTGTAGGCAGCAAGGCAGAAATAAAGTCAGCCTAGAGAGCTGACTAGAGGTCTGACTTTAAGGCAGAATAGAATTAATAGTTTATATAATTAGGAGTTTATCTTTAGAGAAGGAAATTAAGTCTTTTACTCTTACTTCTTGGAAATATATTATTATAAGAAGTACTACATTCTAACACATCTAAAGGTCAATGGCCTGCCTAGCCTTAACGTTAAGTAGCTTCTAAAGCTGTATACGAACTCTAATTATGCTAGACTTGTAGGTAATATAGGCCCTCACACACTAGATTCTGTTTCAGTGAATCATTATATAACCTTGAAAGATATACATAAATAGAAACAGTCCTGCAGAGATGTATAAGTACGCTCAGGGAAAGGCTTCCTCTAAAGGTAGGTGTTGCCAGATAGAGTAGGCCACGAGTACAGCTAAGGCCTAATAAGTATAGAGGAAGAGTTTGTAGAAGAGTCTGCGAAAGAGAGATAGACAGAGTAAAACAATTAAACCTAGTAATAATACTCCCTGCGTAGAGTGTCAGAGGGGAAAGGTGGCCAAAAGACTACTTACTATTACCGCGAACATATTCTAGGGCAGGTCTAGAGAGAAGAAGAGTTATAAGGCTACTATAACTAAAACATAGAAAATAGTAAGTGCTACTACTGTGACGCCGGCGGACTAATAAGCCTGCTAAAACATATAGAGGGTCACACCTAGTAGGTCTACAAGTGTACTAAGGTAAGGAACTACAAAGAGTAGGATTAGGTTAATTGTTATAAGTGTCTCTGCTTAAAGTCTAGCTTTAGAGGTAGTTGTATCTCAGAACTTAAGGCAACATATATTACTAACAATGTAAATCAGCTCTATTAAGACACTGGCTCGACTCTATGGGCCTATCAGCTAGTGTTAATAAAGAATATAGTAGTAGGTGAAATGTTTAGACACATAAGGTAAGAGATACCTAACAAGGTGAGCAATCAAAGGAAGGCTATTAAGGAGTAAGAGGAAGCTGAAGCTGCTGCCTATAATAATAGTATATATTTCTGTAATATCTATTATATATAAGCAGGAGGAAAAAGAGGAGGAAAGAGAGAGGAAAGCAAAAGAATAGTTATAGAACTCTTTTAAGAGAATTAAACTATCAAGGAAAACGTAAAATATCTTTGTTACTAAGGTTGTAAGGTTGAAAGGTGATTTCATTTAAAAGTTATAGTCTAGATGTAATTACTCTGTTGTTCTAAAATTGCATAGAGCTAGTATACATCTGAAATAGAACTAAATCCTAGGAAATAGCAAAATAATAGTAGGAGATCAACGATAGCTTTATATTTATTTAACTAAGAAACCTTTTATAACATAAAATTAAATTAATTCAATTATGTTCTAGTACCTGTGAGATTCCTGTGGACTGCTTGCTAGTTATTACTCTTAAGTCCTAAAGGCACCTACATTCTCCCTACTTACAACAAGAGCAAAAAGCTAGTTTTATGTAAATGAACTAATTCCTAGACAAAATCTATAGCTAAAAAGAGATGATTTACCTAACAACTAATCCTTTACAAAATAAATACTCTGTGGGAAATCTTTACTTATTCTTTGACAGTATTAGTACACAAAGTACAGCTGCGTCTACTGTCCCTCTACTCAGCTTCCTCTTTCAACCTCTTGTGTTCCTTCTTCACCTTAGTTAACTTCTAAATATTATAGACTAATAACAAAGCTATTGTAATAGCAGTACAGCTTCCTGTAACAGTTAAGGTAACAATAGTAGTAACAGACTAAAATCTACTTTAAGTAGTATAGACATTAACAATTATAGTAACAAACCTAGTAGCTAAATAAAGAATACTAGGTCTTCTATTAAATTAGCATAGATTAAGTAGTAGAGTCTTTTAACTTATAGAATAATCTAGTTCACTAACTAGATATAATTTCGCTGCTATACCTAGCTAAGCCAGTATATGCCAGATGCTCCTAAGATATAGCAGAATCTACTAATCTATAATAATAGTATATTCTACACAGCTTTTATAACTACTTTCCCAGCTTTCCCAGCGCTGTCTAAGAGCGTACAAGAATTATAAATCAAAGTAAAAGCCTTAGGTAGTACTATATATCCTACAAGAAGAAGCTATGTAAATAAACTTACAAAAAGGTTGTAAATAGTTAATATCTTATCTAGATCCAAGAGTATATTAATGTAAGGAGTTAACAATAGTAGACTAGAACTGATTTAAGTTTAACTTCTAGCCTACAGCAGTAGTAGACGTTAAAGACAGAAAGAGTAAGAAGAATCTACACAAGTCTAGAATACTATTATAATAGCTAATGATTTGAAAATATATAACTACTAGAGGATGACAGTAGCTCTTTATACTATAATTCTATTACTTAAAATTAAACCCCTCAAAGGAAGTAAGAATCATATATTTTGACGTCAGCTATTTTAGGCTGCCTATTACTGTACTTCTACTTCCTGAAGTACTAATTTTAGCGTAAACTTTTTTTTAAGTTTCTTATTTTAGAGGTCTCCTTTTGTAGGTTCGCCTATACTAGAATTTACTAATACTCCTATTTAAGCTTCACTTACTCTGTGGTAGAAGAATCAATTAAGCAAAGTCCAAGGGGAAGGAAGCTAAGAGCAATTAATTTACTAAGTATAATTGTTATAGTTTTGATTTCACAAATTAGTATATTACTTAAATAAGTATATACTTGAATTAATTTTGTGGATATAGTACTTATTAAGCTTTTGCTTGAAATAAGCTTATATAATCTTCAAAAGTCTCTTGCCTATCTTGGCCTTGCCTTTTACAGGCTAACTAAGACACACGTAGAGAGTGCTCTTAGTAAAGTTTAATTATCTAAAAGCTATTTTGTTAAAAGCTTAAATAGAAGAGTTAAAGGTTAATTTAGGTAGGTGCTTAATGTAGCAGAATATATTTTAGGCATTTCTATCTTAGACATATATATTCTATTCTAGTTATGTCTATTCAAGATATTTATTACACAATAACCTAAAAGAGACAATAGAAGTAACGTAAAACCAGTGTAAGACCTAAGAGGTTCCAGAGAAGTACTCTACCTTATAGACTAATAGTCTAACTTTGTAATAGATTATAGTGTAATAATTATGTAACTCTCTATGTACTAAGCTAAGCAACGTTTTAGGACACCTATCCTGGGTTTAGACAAGTTCTAGGGTAGTAAGAGTGCTAGGCAAACAGCTCTAGACCTAATTCTGTCCTAGCTTATTTGTTCTAGGATAAATAAGTATCTAAGACAGACTATCTAGGTTAGACAGCTGCTTAGGACGTCCTCTGTTAGAGGACGCTTGTTCTATATACACTGTCCTATAATTCATGTCCTACAGCAGATTCCCTTCTATAAATAATAGAGTCTCAAGATTGTCTAGGGGCTAGGTTAAAAGTCTTAGATAACAAATCAAGGTAGAACCTCTTAGTCAGGACTAATTTAGATCTAGGGCAGGTTACCTAACACTCCTGGGACTATAGGATTCCTAGAGTTATAGAAAGATTGTCTTAGAGTGAGTTTTACCTTAGAAGAGTAGTTCTAACTGTTAAGTCATCCTGGGATTAGGAGTATAAAGGTTGCCTAAAACAAATTCACAGGATAACCTTTTCTAGGTTTATAAACCCTTATTAACTATTAGGAGTAAGTACTAGAATGAGTCTTTCACAGGCATTATCTAACAACAATAGAGGAAAATTAATATATTTCTAAAACTATATTCTATCTAAACTATACTAAAGAAAATTAAGTTCACTAATCAGCTAGGAGCGTATAGCATCAAGGAGCTAACAGCTAGAATCGTATAACATCAAGGAGCTATTAGCTAGGAGTGTATAACATCAAGGAGCTATCAGCTAGGAGCAGTGCCTAACTAGAAGAAAGAAACAAGGAGTGTGTTAAGTCAAGGAGCTGCTAGCTCCTCAGTGCTGTCTTCTACATACTACTAGCTCCTTTGAGTATAGGTCAGGAAGCTATTTTCTCCTTAGAACTAGAATCTTCAAAGTTATGTATAAGTGTTAGCTGCTAAAGTAGGTATATATTTCTTCTTATACTTTACATCTTCTAAACACAAACTTCTTTCTAAAGAAAGCTTCTAATATATCACTGCTTTTAGTATTCTAAATTCCTACTATTGGCTCTAGCTCTCTTTCTACTATAAATAATAGATCTGATCCCAAAGACGGAATTTGTGACTTTCCTAGAGGTAGGTTAACACTACTAACTTTTGGTAGAGTTATTAACTTTTAGTAGTGTTGACTACAGGAGTCTAAGCTCTTATTTAAGTAATTGAGTTATTAATCTATGAACTATAAAGCTTAGTATAGTTATCTTATTACACAAAAATTAGACTAACTATTAGGCAAGATATAGCTTTCTTTTTCGCCTAAGCAAAACATTTATTGTTACTCTATAGTTAACTATACTAATATATTCTTCTGATTTACTTCTACAAAGCTTAATAATTACTACAAAGCTTGATAATCAAGTTTATAGAAGCTTACTCTATCTGTAAGGTGGTCTTGTATAACACTTTACAACTTGTCTTAGATTTTATTAGTACTAGAGACTTCTGTTCATTAGTATAGCCAAGCTATAGAATAGGCTACTTACCTGTGACAAGTAGCCTACTCTCTCTTCTAGTCTACGCCCTAGATTCAAGTTCTCTCTCTACTAGTGTCTTTATATCCTAGTCAATATTGTCTACTAGCTTCTTCTTAATATACTCTTCTGTAACTTCTGCCTAAAGAATCTTCTGTAATAGAGCTTTGCCTAGTTCAACCTTTGTACGTTTTCTAAAGGATCTCTTGTTAATATTGCCTGATTTATAGTAGATTAAGATAGCTAGAATCTATTCTCTGCTATTAGCAACGTCAAGAAGCTTACAGGTAATATAGTATATACCTAACTATTATCTAAGGTATTCTCATTTAATGTACTGTTAAGGAGTAGCTGTGTGGCTATAATAACATCTAGCTTAGTTAGATCTTAGTTCCAATTAGAGTAAAGAGGAGGCCTAACTAACTAATGTCCTGAACCTGCTAGACTAGATAGATGTAACAAGCGTGAACCTTACAAGCATTGTAGCTATAAATCAGCTGCTTTAGATATAGCAAATGTACTATAATTCCAAAGCTACTAGTGACTATGAGAATATTCTCACAGTTGTCTATAGGAATACTCTTCCCGTGAGGTCTACTAAACAGTACTCTAGGGCTTATAGCGTGTCTACCCTTGCAATGATATAAGAGTTTTTGGGTCAGGCCTCGTCGAGGCTCAATGAAGAGATCTAGATAGCCTTGTGGCTTTTCAGCCCACAAGATCACTACAAATAGATGAGTCTACAAGAAGGACCAGAAGCTGACAGAAGGCACCTACATCCTGTTAATAGATACAGTAATATCTATACAAGAAAGCCTATTGTTATTTCTGTAGGCAGCAAGGCAGAAACGAAGTCAGCCTAGAGAGCTAACTGAAGGTCTGACTTCAAGGCAGAATAGAATTAATAGTTTATATAATTAGGAGTTTATCTTTGGAGAAGGAAATTAAGTCTTTTACTCTTGCTTCTTGGAAATATATTATTATAAGAAGTGCTGTATTCTAACATATCTAAAGGTCAATGACCTGCCTGGCCTTGACGTTAAGTAGCTTCTGAAGCTGTATACGAACTTTAATCGCGCTAGACTCGTAGGTAATGTAGGCCCTCATATACTAGATTCTGTTTCAATAGATCATTATATAACCTTGAAAGATATATATAAATAGAAACAGTCCTATGGAGATGTATAAGTATACTCAGGGAAAGGCTTCCTCTAAAGGTAGGTGTCGCCAGATAGAGTAGGCCACGAGCACAGCCAAGGCCTAATGAGTATAGAGGAAGAGTTTGTAGGAGGGTCTACGAAAGAGAGATAGACAGAGTAAAACAATCAAACCTAGTAATAATGCTCCCTGCGTAGAGTGTCAGAGGGGAAAGGTAGCCAAAAGACTACTTACTATCACCGCGAACATATTCTGGGGCAGGTCTAGAGAGAAAGAGGGTTGTGAGGCTACTGTGACCAAAACATAGAAAATAGTAAGTGCTACCACTGTGACGCCGGCAGACTAATAAGCCTGCCAAAACATGTAGAGGGTCACACCTAGTAGGTCTGCAAGCGTGCTAAGGTAAGGAACTACAAAGAGTAGGATTAGGTTGATTGTCGCGAGTGTCTCTGCTTAAAGTCTAGCTTTAGAGGTAGTTGTATCCTAGAACTTAAGGCAATATATATTGCTGACAATGTAAATCAGCTCTATTAAGACACTGGCTCAACTCTACGGGCCTATCAGCTAGTGTCAATGAAGAACATAGCAGTAGGTGAAATGTTTAGACACACAAGGTGAGAGATACCTGACAAGGCGGGCAATCAAAGGGAGGCCATTGAGGAGTAAGAGGAAGCCGAAGCTGCTGCCTATGATAATGGCGTATATTTCCGTAATATCTATCATATACAAGCGGGAGGAAAAAGAGAAGGAAAGAGAGAGGAAAGCGAAAGGATGGTTATGAGACCCTTTCAAGAGAATTAAACTATCAAGGAAAATGTAAAATATCTTCGTCACCAAGGTTGCGAGGTTGAAAGGTGATTTTATTTAAAAGTTATAGTCTAGATGTAATTACTCTGTCGTCCTAAAATTGCATGAAGCTAGTGCACATCTGAAATATATAGGCATCACAAATGTGCTGGCCATTATCCTAGAATGTAAATGCTTGAACCAGAGAGTACTTAAATTAGACGCCGACTATCTTTCGGCGTGGCTAGGATCGGCTGCTCCTAAAATAGGCTGGATGCAGATCATACACAACGCTTTTTTAGGCTTTCGGTAACGGCCTAAATAGCTAACTCCTAGGTAGGCAAATTCTAAAATTAGCTTAGAATAATTTTAGAAGTAGGGTTCTACGTGAGTTTCGCAGGGTTTTACAGCTCAAAAACAAGACATAAAATCTAAACTTGCCTAAAACAAGAGAGGACAAGTCGGTCGTCATTTCTGTGCTTACTATTCCTGATATCAAAAGAGACGAATCTAGCTATGATTATATTAAGTGATTTAAGAAGGTTGCCATTTTATCAATTGTATAGACTACGTAACTTATGACTTACATGCTGCCTCTTTCAGATATAGTAAATCCAAGATATATCCTCTACAACGTGTTTTAACCCAAGAACTCCCTTCCTCGCGTCATCGTGAAGTTTTGACGTAGATTCTCCCGTCTGATCACTAATATTAAGATTGTTTTGTGGAACTAGGAGTATTGTGTGAGTTCTGTCCTCAATGACTGCTTGAAAGCACTCCTGAGGAGCTAGTATCTGTAATCTTGTGTTAAAAGTTTAGAGATTTCTCATGAAGTTTTTGGCTGCTTGCTCAACTTTAAATAAGTTTTCTATATAGACTTAGAGGGTGAAATCTTCTTCTAAACACTTCCATCCTAGATTGCGACTCCTTGCTCTAACTTCTGTTCTTCCAGTATTCATTTCTCCAGTTCTCGAAGCCTCTGCCCCTCCAACCTCTACCCCTCCAGCATCTGATCCTCCAGCATCTGATCCTCCAGCATTTGCTCCTCCAGCCTCTGCTCCTCCAGCCTCTGCTCCTCCAGCATCTGCTCCTCCAGCATCTGCTCCTCCAGCCTCTGCTCCTCCAGCCCTTGCTCCTCCAACCTCTCCCGCACTAGTCGTTCTCGCTCCAGTCGTTCTCGCTCCAGTCGTTCTTGCTCTCGCTTCTTACGTTCCCTTTTTGCCTGTGCCA
Source organism: Hymenoscyphus fructigenus (assembly GCA_001414455.1). Taxonomy (NCBI): domain Eukaryota; kingdom Fungi; phylum Ascomycota; class Leotiomycetes; order Helotiales; family Helotiaceae; genus Hymenoscyphus; species Hymenoscyphus fructigenus. The sequence goes on from LKUV01000164.1 coordinate 114,080, forward strand.
CTCTCTGTTGGTCCTGTCTTTTCCTGTTCCGCCTCTCTCTTTCTTCCGCCTCTCTTTCCTGCCTCTCCCGCTCTTGTGACATGTATAAAATGACATCTGTAGACCCCAACCCCTCCATTTGATCAGGCGTTGCTCTATTGTCTTCAAATTCATCTACAGCATCTTGAGACTGATTACTGCCCTGTTAAGCATATGAAGACAAATTATGATTGATGTCCTCTATAAATTCAGGGCTCCCTTGAGGCTCACTTGTATCATATTCTTGACAATTTGACTCGTGGGGGCTAGATCCTCGCACCGGGCTCTGAAAGAAAGAGCTTGGCGAGCGATTTGTGGTTGTGCTGAGTAGTCGACCAAAGAATGCAAGGTATACAGATTTCCGGACACAGAAGGACGTAATGCCTTCACCTTGTTCTCGATGTTCGTTGAGTAAGTGATTAATATACAAGGAGTCCCAGTCTTCTTGATATACCCCATGGCGTGGAATTCCAGATCGATGAGACAATGCGACGCCAGGGCCAGACGTGACAAGGAGCGGTGGTAACTGTGAGCTGTCGCCTCGTCTCGAATTCAGATGCTGTCGCAAGGCATCAATCTGGGGGGATGCAAACCCTAGGTGGTATGCAAGATCTGCAAGTCTGCGCAGTACGGCTAGATCTGCCTTGGTGGTCGCTTTCTGTATAGGATCTCCCTTGACAGGGTCTCTCGGAATATCAGGATAGTTGCGCATTGCGAAGGCATAGAGCTGTCGGCATCCAAGGTCTACGCGATCTGCTAGGGTGCCAGCTCGATATACAAAGGTGTCCTCCGTCACTTGGATCTTCACCTGCTCTTCCTCCTGGTTCACGCCAGTATACTCTTGCTGAATAGTCTCACAGACACCTTTTCGCTTCGGGACAATTACCAACCTCCTCAGGCAGTCGATACAGAGTTGCAGATATTGAACGTCCCGGAAGAAAGTGTAGAGGGACGGTACTAGACCATCAACTATCTGCAATCTGTCCCAGATCTTGTCGCGTTCATGATCGCTGAAAGCGCTAAAGATCTCCCCACCACACAGTTGACTGCACAGAGACTGTGCATCGGTTGTCGAGACGCCTGGTGTCATCCGCTCCACGGCCTTTACGGTAGGTCCATCGATCTTCCCCAAGGCATTCCTATCTCCACTCACCAGACCCAAAAAGACCTTTGCAATATGACCGAGGTAATTCAAGATTTCCTGTCATCATTAGCATATACCATCGAGCGATCGGCGTGCTTACGTCTTTGCAGCCCATGGCCATGATATTGTGCAGTGTGGTCAACCTCATCCCGCCCCAGAGGCCTGGGATATCTAGTAAGGCGTCAAACCCGGCCGTCAGCCCCTCGTCCTTGAGGAGCCCCTCCAGGTTCTTCAGCCTGTTACCCCGAAGACAGGCCTTCCACCGTGTCTCGGACTTGGTGTTACCCTGGAAGTGGTAGTGCCGTATCTTGCAGTAGGCCTCGCCATCGCTCGGCTAGTCCTCGTTGAAATGCTGCTCGCGGAGGCATGTTTTCAGGTCCTCGTTGATATCTGGGAATGATGAGCTTCCAATCGATGCAAAGGGGAATCCCGCCTACTAGAGGAGTAAAGATCAACGGTCCACCACTTGTCGGTCGGGGGAAGGAACTCGCGCGCGGCTTGAATTCTGTGTTGCCCATGAAGACATTCAAGCTGGAACCCACGGGGAAAGCGCAATTTTGGACATTGGGGTTGATTAGTCAGCAGTTCGCGAGCTGTGACGGTGGAGTTGTGTAGAGCATCGGCGAGGATCTGTGGATCGATTGCCGCTTCGATACGATTTCGAACCTCCAACCGGCGACATCGATCTTTCTGGAAGCATGCCTTCAGATACTCAACACGCCTCTCATCGAGATCTCTATGCTTATGCTGCTGGAAATGAAGTACGTCTAGACTGATGCGAGCGGATCCTTGGAATATACGCCGCCTCTTGTCCTCAAGCTTTGACTCTTCTACTTAAGCTTGATTGTGTTGCATGTTAAAAGTAGCCCTCTAGAAGCTGGGAAGGCAATGTAGGATGGGACTGAAAGGTTATCCTAGGAATAAGGGGCGCGCTCTTATACGTCATCCTTGATTAGTGTTTTAAGGTCAGGCCTAAAAAGGATGGCTCCCAAAGTGATGTTTTGGGAAGCCCCCAAATAAGGTGTTGCCTAAACAAACTTGAGCTTAGAAAGTCTCAGATAAGCTTACACTTACACCTAATCTCTGGAAACTCAACCTACATAATTTAGATGAAACTTTTCTACATAGAAGTAAGTTATTATTCTGTAACTGCTATTTGGGTGTTATGTAACTCTTAATTTTTTAATTGGATTTCAATACTCTACTACTGAAATTGCTACTATTACTGTCTCTGTATCTACTCCATCGCTCTTCTAATTACCCTGTTCTTCATTCTGTTGTGTCCTCAACTCTCTTCTCCATCTTTGTCTGCCGTAGTAGACGATAACTGCTAGAAATAACACAGCCATGATAATTACAGCTATTAAAACCCCCCCCGTTATCGTATTACTAACGAAGAATCTCGCTCGAATATTAAGAACTATAATGCTTTGCTATCGAGACAGCTTGAAGTATAAGGCTGTGAAGAGATAGGTTAGAAATGAATATACTTTGTACTTTATCACGATAATAACTTAGCCTAATATTGAACACGCTATATTGGATAACGTGGTTTATCAGGACCCTGCGCATATCAGGACCCTGCGCACTTTTGCCGACTCTCTAACCCCATTATTTTGACACGCGTTTTTTACCCTTTCTAATAGAGGTACAAACTTAAGAAGCACGTATTATTTTAGCTATTGAAGCTATTCGAACCTCGAAAAGAAAACTAAGTCGTCGAAAAGCTGCAAAAATCTATAAAGTTCCTGAATCTACACTTCGCCTTAGAATGAACGGCTATATTCCACTCTCCGATCGTCGGCCAGCAAATACGAATTTGACCGAGTTAGAGGAGGAGGTTATTGTTCGATATATACTTGATTTGGATATAAGAGGCTTTGCACCCCGGCTAGCTAGTGTGGAAGATATAGCGAATTATATCCTCGAATCGCGGGGGGGGAGACGCGTTGGGAAGCTCTGGGCGCATCGATTTGTACAACGACAACCAGCCATAAAGACGCGTTTTAATCGCGTTTACGACTTCCAAAGAGCCTTATGCGAAGATCCCGAGCTTATTAGTACGTGGTTTCGACTGGTGGAGAAAATGAGGGCAAAATACAGCATTCTGGACTGCGATTTTTGGAATTTCAACGAAACTGGCTTTATGATGGGCATGATCACTCCTTCTATGGTTGTTACACGCGCAGATCAACGTGGCAGAGGCAAGGCAGTTCAGCCAGGCAATCGAGAATGGGCTACTGCAATTGCTTGTATCAACGGCGAAGGTGGGAGTATTCCTCCATTTTTGGTAGTAAAGGGGAAATGCCACCTCTTAAGCTGGTATACTGAGGGCAGCCTTCTGTACAACTGGGTTATTAAACCAACAATCAATGGCTGGACGAATAATGAGACAGGTCTAGAATGGCTCAAGCACTTCGATAAGCATACTTCTACTCAAGCAAAGGGTCCATATCGAATGCT